>MU224416.1:312716-336332 GCA_018584345.1 Thuja plicata
TTGCTGATAAAATAGATCCTATGAAGCTCCAAAAATACTGTTAATCATCCTTCCATGATTGAGTATTACCTTTATCTGCTCGTCGGTAGCCTCTGTGTGTTCTTGTTAACTGATGTATTCTATTTCTTCTCTTTGCATGAATTTTTCCTTCTGCTCCTTAGATGCTCTTCATGGCTATCAATTATTAAGAATTCATGTACTCACAATTGAGTACGGACATCTATTTATACTAATCTAAGCTCAATTCTTGATTCATGCATTTACAAGTTAACTTCAGATTCAAGATATAGAACTTGATCTTGATCTGTAGTTAGATATGCTTTAGATTTGTTAGGATGCTTTAAAGCATTTACATAAAGCATGCATGACCATCTAATATGATTTAAAACAAAAAATAAAACTCTATAAATAGATTTACATTTCTTTAATCGATGTGTAAAAATCAGATCCACAATTTGCGGGTTCTTGATCTGTCTGTCAGTTCTGATGGTCATTTTTCTTGATCGTCAATGTTCCTTCTTGAACATGTCATTAGGCATGCTTGTCTTTTCCTGTCGGGCTGATTCTGGAAAATGTGTTTCCTGTGATGCTTGTGTTCACAGGTAATGCTTGTGTTCGCCAGTAATGCTTATATTCTCCGGTGAAGCTTGTCACATTTATACTTAGCATTTTTTCTCAAAAATTCTTTGTGCTATCAGGTATTCTTGCATTTCACCGGTACTGCTTATCTTTCACCGGTGATTCCTGCTATCTACCAGTAATGCTTTCTAACTATGTTTTTCTTTTGAGTATACTAATGGAAAAATAATGTCATCACAAAATCCATGCTCAAACATTCTCATGGCCTAGTGGGAATAGGTAGTGGTTGATAAAGGCCTACATTTGAAGAAGTACCTTTTTCCCTTTGAGATACAATGCAACTTTCCACATACCTCCTAACATCAAGATTCATCCTTGGCCAATAATAGAACCTTTGAATAAGTTCTTGGGTCTTAGTGATCCCAAAGTGACCACTCAATGCACCATTGTGCTTTTCTTAGATTAAGTTCTCCCTAATAGACCATCTAGGGACACAATTGATTTCCCTTAAACAAAAGGTTTCTTTGCAAAGTGTATTCAACATACTTTCTATAAAAATAATTCTTGAATTCAGCACATACCTTATAATGTTCTGCAAAGTCTTCATCATTAGCATATAGATCCTTGAATTGATCTATTCCCATACTCTTCAACTAAATTTCTTGAATTGTGAGAGCTCTTCTAGACAATGCATCTGCCACTTTATTGAGGACACCTTTCTTTTGTTTGATATTAAAGGTATAAGCTTGTAGGTACTCAACCCACTTCATGTGCTTGTGACTTAGCTTTTCTTGAGAGTTCAAGAAACTTAAAGCTTGATTATCTGAGTAGACTATGAACTCCTTGGGGAGTAAATAGTGTCTCCATTTCCTTAAATCCTAAACCAATGCATACATTTCAAGGTTATAGGAAGAATACTTCCTCTTGGCTTCACTTAACTTTTCTAAATGAAATGCTAATGGTCTGCCCTCTTGGCTTAGGAAAACTCCAATAGCCACATTACTTGCATCACACTCAATGGTGAAAAGCTTCTCAAAGATTGGAAAGACTAAGACAGGTTGGGTAGCAATCTTTTATTTCAATAACTCAAAGCTCTTAGTGGCTTGCTCATTCCACATTAACTTAGTCTTCATTCCTCATTTGATTATGTCCAACATAGGAGCACAAATAGCACTAAACTGCCTTATAAACTTCCTATAATACTGAGAAAGGCCATGAAAACTTCTTACCTCTGTTGCTATCCTTGGAGGAGGCCAATTCATAATTTCTTCCACTTTACTTTTGTCCATTTTTAGATTACCATGAGAGAGAAAAAAAACCCAAGGTACACTAGCTCTATTTTGATGAACTCACATTTCTCAAAGTTGATCATCAACTTCTCTTCATGCATCTTCTTGAAGATAGTCTCAAGGTGTTGAAGATGCTCCTCTCTTGTCCTACTATAAATTAGTATATCATCAAGATATACTACTACAAATTTTCCAATGTAGTCTTTGAGGACCTCATTCATGAGCCTCATGAATGTGGAGGGGGCATTAGACAATCCAAATGGCATGAGAAGCCATTCATACAAACCTTCATTGGTTTTGAATGTTGTCTTCCATTCATCACCCTCATGTATCCTAATTTGGTGATACCCACTCTTCAAGTATATCTTGTTATAGTACTTGGCTTCACCTAGATAATCCATTAGGTCTTCAATCCTAGGTATGGGGAACCTATACCTAATGGTTATCCTATTTATGGCTCTTGAATTAGTACAAATTCTCAATTTTCCTCCTTTCTTTGGTGCTAGGACAGTAGGTACTGCACAAGGGCTAATGCTTTTCTTGATAAGGCCTTGGTTAAGGAGTTCTATTTGCCTAGAAATTTCCTCATTTTGTTGAGGGGTCATCTTGTAAGCTCCCTTATTAGGTAGGGTGGCTCCGGGTATGAAGTATATCCTATGACTTATGGCTCTTGTAGGGGGTAATGCTGATGGTTTTCCATCACTTACTATGCCTTCATAAGTCTGCAACATGCTTTGTATCTCCTTAGGTATCTATGATTTCTTGTCTCCTTTTTCTTCATTCTTTTCTCTTGGCCTTAGTACCAATGCATAGCCAACTCCTTCTCCTTCTTCCATGGCTTAAATGAATTCATTTTCACCCACCATAAGCACATAAGTACCTGTTGTCTTCACATCTACATCTTCTAACAATGATGGGATTTTGAAAGTTACTTTATCCTTCTTGAATGTATAGGAGTTCTTCACTCCATCATGGATAGCTTGGCAGTCAAATTTGCATGGTCAGCCTAGGAGCAAGTGACATGCATCCATGGGAAGCACATCACATAGAACCTTGTCCTTATATCTCCCTATAGAGAACTCTACCCAAGCTTGCTTGTTGACTAAGACATGTTGTCCCTTATTGAGCCATGTGACCTTGTAAGGATGTGTATGAGGTATCCTTGTCATGCCTTACTTGCTGACTGCTTCTTTTGACACAATGTTGTCAATAGACCCTGTTAGAAACACTGAGAGGGGGGGGGTGAATTAGTGTTTGTCTATTAATTATATTTCAGCAACTTAAACATAAATCAAACATACATTCAATGAAGCTTAACATAAGAACTCATAACACATGATATGATTACGTGGAGACCTTGATCAGAGGAAAACCCCGATGGGAATTAGTACCCACAAATATTATACTAGTATAATGAACCTGTTAAAGTTCCATTTCCCTCTTAGAAGCAGTACTTAAAATGCAAGTACAATGACCCTATTAGGATTCTTTACAAAACCCTATTAAAGGTATATGGCTCACTGCCAGAGCTCACTGCTCAATAGGATGAAGGCTACAACCTTCTGATAGTTGATATACACTATATCAAAAGTGAACTGCTATGATGACACTACTGTCAGATCAGTTCCATGTATGCACTGATGCTCTTACTCTCTTAAAGAGCTTTATCTCATACTGACTTCATTATACTACTCTTCTATATCTTACTTCTGCATATTATTCAACACTTGTAACATAACTTTACATTACATACTTATATGTTCATGTCTGAATAGATGTGACCCAAAACAAGACTTATGGTTGGCCCTAAAACATAATACACAATGCTTCCAAACTAATTTGTTTAAGCGTGTTTACAATGTTACTAATTAAATCATTACAAACATACTATCATAGGTGCTTGGCCTTTACATAACAAAATAATATACACTGATCAAAACACTAGTCGACTTTCATGCTCTGTCTTCTGGACTGCTAGTGTACTTATCTATCTGTAACTTATCCATATATCATGTCATACCATGCATGTCTAGACTTAGTATGTATATGAAACATAGAACATATATATGAATGTGCATACTCTGATTCAGTCTATCACACATGCGCTGATGTGTTGATCGCTATATAATTCTATCTGTCCTATTTTCCATACTTAGTCATTTTATCTTCTAAGTTATCTTTGACAGAAACTTATTATGACTTTGTTGCCATGATGACAACACAAAATAAGTCATGCATCCTCAAGAAGTCAACTTGCCAACAATCTCCCCCTTTGTCATTTATGGCAACAAAGGAATGTGGCCAAGTTTCTCAAAATGACTTAATCACAAAAAATTATCTTATCATAGCATCTTTTAATATATACATATACTGATCCACATATATACACATTCTCTATTACTCCCCCTTTGACATTAATGACAAAGGTGTACAAAACTTGTAAGTCTTCTGGATACGTACTCCATGTAAACATCTGGGTACACAATCTGAAGAGATTGGATCTCTTTCTGCCAGAATACCTTCATTGCATCAACTGATGCTCGCATAAGGCATATGTCAGCTTCTCCATCTTTATCAAATCAATGTAGGGACCTTGATCATATGTCATAATGGTAGCATCAATCTATTTGATGTTCTCATTCAGAATTGCTAGAGAGGGCACAAGTGCATTTCTCAATTGAGTTTGTCTGACTCTTATCTTACTGATCTCCAACTTAGCCTTTTCAATCTTGTCCAACTGACCTTGAGAGACATTGTTATAGATTTTCATGTATTGCATGGATGTCTCAACTTATTTTCTAATACTTTCCACCATGATCTTTGCCTCTTCTATCTTTTTGATATGTTGAGAGGTGAACTTCACTCTATCCATGCAGTTTGCTATAACTTTCTTGCCTTTAGCTGCCAAATATTTTAATATAGATTGCCCAATCTTTAGAGATTTTAGGTCTAAGGTAAAATTCCTTACCAATTCATTCAATCTCTCCTTTTTATAACCGTCTTCTGCAATTCTAGTAGCAGATTCTACTAGGTCTGTAAAGTGTGTTTTGAAGCTTGTTAGAATGCTGTCGACATCTTCAATTGATTGAATTTTGTCTACTTTCTTGTCTGCAGGCACTAGATCATTCAAGATGTTTACTGATCCCAAGAAAAGAGGGTTCCTCATAACCTATTTTTCTTTGGCCTTTTCAATAGATAGAACGCTGATCTTCATTAAGTCCTTTTCTCCCCACGCATCTAGACTTGCTGAGTCAGGAGTTAACCTTGACAATAATGTAGATGATGGTAAAGTGGATGGAGTGAATGTAGTATTTTGACTGGTATCCATGCATTCACTCTTTAATCGTATCTCCTTGACTGGTGTCACAATATCTTGAGTATCTTTCTCTTTATCCAAGTCTATTGGATCATTGGAGGGAACTTCATCTTGTAGTAAAGATGTATCATCAGTGCACATCTCTTCAGTGCTTACAAATGCTTTCTCGACTTTGTCCATGTCATTGTCAGATGCTGTCATGGATATCTTGATATTATCAACCATTATAGTATCTTCTGAGTCTTTTGCTGTATCAGTAGTTATTGACACTGAGGGCGCTGAAACCTGTGGACCTGTCATAGGTGTATTTTGAATCACTGGTTCTGTAACCTGTTTGGGAGGAGCTGGAGTTACCTTTGTTGTAGGCGTTGTTGATGGATACATGTGTCTATCCATAAAAACTTGTGCAAATTCCTTTTTAGTTTCTTTTTCTATCTAATCATACTCTTTGTTCATAATCTGAAGAGTCCTTGTCTTGGTTCTGAGATGAGGCTTCACCAAATCTAATAGAATTTCCTTCTCATCATGTGAACATATAGGGATAATTATCCTCATGTCTTCCTCAATTGCATGTCTCTTCATTATTTCTAGTATGTTCCATAACTTATCAGGTATCACTATCTTAAGTTTAAGAACTGACTTTTTAAACTTAATCATGTGAGAGATGATCATAGAATGTATCTCAGTTTTATCAATCTCATGATACTTTTCATAGACCTTAGCAATTGTGTCCAGTCTACCTACATTGACAATCCTATTATTTAAGACATTTAGACTAGGTCCGAATCCTACCTCAGGAGGAGCTTGAGTGTTCCTTGTTGTGCTCTATGTGTTCCTTGAGGATGGGTGTTTTGTGGGCACTTGCTTCCTTCCTCTAGACTTCTTGCTTGGTATAGAAGGTGGAGATGAGTCTAGGTCAATGGTGGTAGAGGGAACAGAGGTGCTCTCTACTTTCTTCTTCTTCTGGATGTCATCAGTCTTCTTAAGTTCTTTGGCTATCTTGGCTTCTCTAGCTTTGTCAAGTTCTTCTTGAGTGACACCATGAACTCTTAGAATGCTAGATGTAATCTTAGATGCCTTTATTTTATTATCAGCACTATATAATACAGAATCAACTGCATTAGTCTTCTCTCTGTAAGTACCCCATCTGGGCTCATTGGGATCTTTGGGCGTAAACAAAAGGACCTGTACATATCCTTCCAATACATGTTCCTCCACTTCATACCCAAGTGGATGAATCCATTTAGTTCTAGGCTCAACTGCCTCCATGCAAGTGTAGTCAATCTCTACCATGAAGCATATGGTTTCCTTATACTTTTCAATAATCTTCTCAGGTATCCTGAACCTCTTCTGCATCTTGATCCTGAAATTTTTGATGTCCATGTCCATAGCATCCTTTACACTACTCTCTAATGTGGCTTTTAGTGAAATTTGAGACATAGTGGGTTTTCTTTTGTCTAGGTAAAGATTTGCAACCTTACCAACAATATGGAAGTATAGATAGATGATCAAAGACCCAAATCTGAATGTCTTGTTCTTGTCATGCTTGATAACTCAAATGTTTTCAATCAATTGAGTGTAAAATATCTCACATAGATTGTACTGAGTGTTATCCTTCACCAACACACTATTTACTCTGCTTGCATGTTAGAACTTGTAACCAAGTATCATAGTTAGAAGCTTTATTTCATTTTCCTTGATAGGATCAACTATCATACCAAACTTGTCACTTCTTGATAAACAAACTTGTTCAACTTGCTTCTTGACATCCCTACCAGTAGGAAGAACTGGTCCAATCTTAGGAAGTCCAGTTAATTTATGGATTAGGTTGGCAGTAATACGGATGGGAACTTCACCAATCTAGTAGAGGTCATCATGAATCCTACTCAACAAGATTTTAACCCATTCTGGTTCATATAATTCATGCGCATTCAAAAACTTGAAGATAGGGTTGTCTGTGAGGTGCACGTATTCATCCTTGAATGAATAGTCTGTTTCATCATCGAAGCCATGAGAGTGGCTATACTATTATCTCCAACCATTTCCTTTTTACAATAAATGTATGCGCGGATGTCTTCTATGTAAATGACTCCTAACGGAGTTTTGGAGAAATCTCCTCCCACATAATCTAGTATGGATTTAAATGGATTCCTCTTAAATACAAATCTCTTCCTCTTAGCAATGTCAAATACAACTAGAGTCACCATACTTACTTGATGATTGATTAAATAGGGTTTCGCAAAAATTTTAAACGACGCGACTACTAGGGTTCTGTTCCATATTCCTAACTGTTCTTTTTAACCACCAAATCTATTATGCTTCAATGCTTTGATGCTCAGTGCTCCTGTGCTCTCCAAATTCTGTGATCTTGAATGCAAATGTGAAGAAGATCAAACACTTACATCATTTTATAAAAGTTACTGCATTTAATGTCTGCAACCGTACGTAGTTTTCATAGAGAGTTTCAAACTTTGTTCTGAATGCATTATAGACATTGCGTGTATGCATACTTCTATATCATGTGATTATAAGAATGAATCTGTAGGTGCATACTCAGTATACCAGCTGTGCAGGGGTTCTAAGCTAGAATAGCTCCCCCTAAGACCAGGAAGGTCTATTCAACCAGAAATAGAGGATGCGTCCACTGTGGATGCACCAACTACTTTTTTCTCTACATTGTCCTTCTTTACTTCAGCCCAAGTTTTTCTTGAATCTTCTTTTTCTTGAACAAACTTGACTTCTCCTTCTTCTTCAAATAGTGATTTCTTAGGATCCTCTTGTTTTTGAGTTTTGGATCTACAAAACCTTGAGATGTGTCCAGCCTTTCCACATGTGTGACAAATAATAGGAGGTCTGATGTTCTTGTTCACCATGATGCACTACTTTGCTGTGTGTCGATTGTATTTACATATCTGACATGTAATGTTCTGCAAATTTCTTTGAGGCTAATTTCTCTGATTGTTTTGATTTATTTTTCTCTGATTTTGCTGTGACTGATTTCTTTGATTTGTTCTGCAATGTATAGCCCTGTGACCAAACTTATTATAGGAGTAAAAATAACCATTGCAAGGTCTTACCTCTTTGCAATCTCTTTCCAAATGACCATGTTTATTACATGCATAACAAGTTTTGTTAACTTACTTGATTTCTCCTTTAGGTGGATTTGTTTTAGTCTCTGCAATATTTTCAACTTTCTTTGTTTCTGAAGATAATTCATGTGTTTTCTTTCTTTCTTTCAATGAATTGATTTCAACTTGTGCTACACTATATCCAAGACCAGTAGTGTCACCTTTTAGCTTTTGTGCATTGAGCTGAGATTGAAGTGAATCAGAACTTGTGTGGAGTTTATCAATCTTATCCTTTGCTTCTATTAATTCAGATTCCATCTTTTTCTTTATGTTCTCTAATTCCAAGACTTTCATGTTTTCTTGCAAAATTTCATGTTCTATTTGTTTTCTTTCTTTGATCTTTTCTTCAATGGAAATTTGACTGTGAGTTAGCTATTTATCCAGATTTTTAATTTTATCTTTCACAATCATGTTCTCTTCATTCATGTTTTTTACCATTTTCCCTAAATCACTTGTAGAACAATCTTTCAAATCTTTTCTCAATTTCTTGATAAGCATTTGTGAACCATCAACTTTCACTCTAAGTTCTTCATTTTCTTTTTCAGATCTGTCAAGGTCTTCGAGCGCTGCTTCAAGATTCTTTTTCAAATGTTTTTCTTCTGCTAAGTCCATGATCTCCTCATGTGGTTAAACTTTCTTTCAGAGTACCAGAACTTTGATACCAATTGTTAGAAACACTGAGAGAGGGGGGTGATTCAGTGTTTGTCTATTAATTATATTTCAGCAACTTAAACATAAATCAAACATACATTCAATGAATCTTAACATAATAAATCATAACACATGATATGATTACAGGGAAACCTTGATCAGAGGAAAACCCCAGTGGGAATTAGTACCCACAAATATTGTACTAGTATAATGAACCTGTTAAAGTTCCTTTACCCTATTAGAATTAGCCTTTACAATGCAAGTATAATGACCCTGTTAGGAGTCATTACAAAACCCTGTTAAAGGTATATGGCTCACTGCCAGAGCTCACTACTCAATAGGATGAAGGCTACAAACTTCTGATAATTGATATACACTATATAAAAAGTGAACTACTGTGATGACACTGCTGTCAGATCAATTCCGTGTATGTGTTGATGCTCTTACTCTCTTAAAGAGATTTATCTCATACTGACTTCATTATAATTCTCTTCTATATCTTACTCCTACATATTATTTGACACTTGTAACATAACTTTACATTACATACTTATATGTTCATGTTTGAATAGACCTGACCCAAAACAAGACTTATGGTTGGCCCTAAAACATAATACACAACGCTTCCAAACTAATTGGTTTAAGCATGTTTAAAAAATTACTAATTAGATCATTACAACATACTATCATAGGCACTTGGCCTTTACATAACAAAATATTATACGCTGATCAAAACACTAGTCAGCTTTCATGGTCTATCTTCTGGATTGCTAGTGTACTAATCTGTCTGTAACTTCTCCATACTATCATGTTGTACCATGTGTGTATGGACTTAGTATGTACATGAAACATAGAGCATATATATGAACATGCATACTCTGATTCAGTCTCTTACACGTGCACTGATGTGCTGATCACTGTATAATTCTGTCTGTCTTGTTTTCCATACTTAGTCATTTTATCTTCTAAGTTATCTTTGATAGGAACTTAGTATGACTTTTTTTCCATGATGACAACACAAAATAAGTCATGCATCCTTAGGAAGTCAACTTGCCAATAGACCCTGAGTCCATAATGAATCTACATACTTTACCCATCACCTTACATTTGATTCTAAATAGGGACCTTCTTTGGCTTGGCTCTTCTTTAACCGGCTCCTTGATCAATGTTCTCCTCATCATGATGTTCTAACCTTCTTCTAAGTTCAGTGGTACCTTAGAGTGTGTCTTTTTTGCATTTGTCTCTTCATGAACTAAATTAGTTCTCTTTTTTCCTCCTTGAGAAGTACTACCCTTCTCTGGACACCTATAGGCAGGTTGTCCCATTTGGTTGCAATGATAGCATTTCATATTGGCAAGGTAATTGCCTCTTCCTTGTCCACCACTTCTTCCTCTAAATTTTGAGTTCCTTCCTCTACTACCTCTACTAGAACTTCCTTCTTTCTTCTCAGTGTACTTGACTTCTCCTTGTGTCCTTGATTCTGAACTTCTTCCACCATAGCCACCTCTTGATCTTCTATTATCCCTTCCTCTACCTCTTCCTTTGGAGGTTTTCTCTTGTTTTATTTTTCCTTTCTCCTCTATCTTCAAGGCCATTTTATAACATTGTTGAATGGTTTTGAAGTTCACAAGACTGATGTCTTCTTGAATAAACCACTTGAGTCCATTCAAATATCTAGCTAGTTTGATGCTTTCATCCTCCACCACTTGTGATCTTAAACATAACTTTTGGAACTCTTTCGTGTATGATTGGAAATCCAAATCTTTTTGTCTAAGATTGTGTCTTCTCCTATGCAATTGAACCTCATAATCATCAGGCAAGTATGTCTGCTTGAACTTAGTCACCATGCCCTTCCATGAAACTATAGGACTCTTTCCTTCTTTCTCTCTTTTAGTTTGAACAAACTTCCACCATGTGAGAGTTGATCCTCTCAACCTTGACTTGGCTACACTCACGTTTTGGGCCTATGTGATACCATCACATTCTAAATGGTTCTCTATACTATCAATACAATCCACAACTAAATTTGGATCCATTTGTCCACTAAAAAGTGGTACACCCTCCAAAGCTTTGCCACTTAAATCCTTTAGTGCCTTTAAGAAGGGTTCTTGGTTACTGAGAGGGTTAGGGGTTGGAACTTCCTCTTCTAAATCCAATCCCTTCTCCCTTTCTTCTTCTTCTTCTTCTTCTTCTTTTTGATCTATCTTATCTTTCATCTTCTTATCTTTGTCTTGGACTTCTCCCAAGAGTTGCTCCATTCGAGACAACCTTTCTCTTAACAACTTGTTGCCTTCTTCTTGCTCCTCCACCTTTTTGGATAACTCAGCATTAGTCACCATGGTTTTTTATTCTACTAATCCAAATGGTGTATTCTCTCCAACTGATTTAGTAGGTTAAAACATCCACCATAAGCCTGATCTCAATCAAGCTCTGATACCAATATGATGTGAGTGTTCCAAGGCTTGCTAGCACTTCAACCAAGAGACCTTAGCTTGTCTCTTCTAGGAACCTAATCTCCTCTAGGTCTTGATTGGCTTAGATGATTAACTACATCCAATTCCAACTCTTCTCTAATATTTCTCAACTCATGTGCTTCACCTTGAAAGACTAACACCTTTTAGTTAGTTCAAATGTTCACTTCTCCCACTACACTTAGAAAGATCTAAGTGCCAAATCCACTCTAGAATTCACGATTAATTGTAGGGGTGATCATCATCATGGAAACATTCCATTTACCTCCATTTGGATCCATTATGAGGGATCTCATAACCATTTTCAGTCGAGTCCAAGTTTTTGTATTCAAGAGGCCTAATTGGGCTTATTTCCTTGTAGCCTTTTACAGTGTGTTTTTCCCACTTCTTTCAAAACTTTCCCAAATAAGTTGAAAAACCAATCACATATTTAGATACCCTTTATCACTTTACAAGGTATTTTTAAGGTTTTATTTTCCTAATCCCTCCATACATAGGGTTCCTACAATCTAGGTCCAATAGGGCTAATAGGCCTAATTTCTAGGACTGTCTGCAACACAGTTAAAAACTTACTCAAAACTTGGTCTGATTAATTGGTGTGAACTCAATCCTCATAGTATGTTAAGATAAGAATATACCCTACCTAGAACTACACTTATCCCGTACAGTTCTTCTCTACCCTGCAAGATATGCTCAATCTTTCATCTCCAAACCTCTAACTAGACAGTGTCTGCTCGCCTAGGGCTTGGCACTAAAAATAGAAAATCGACCTTTCATGAATCCTAATCCTAGATATATATAGACTAGTGACTCCCCTTTCATATCCAGCCACTTTTAGGAAGATCCCATGGTTAGTTTTCATGGGGGAGCCATGAACTGACTGACTGGTCAGGACAGGACCAGTGGACTCTCTAGATTGAAAACAATTAAACTACGACCCTAGACTAACTCAAAACTACTAGTTCACTGAATTAAAAACACTTCAAACTATCCTAAGAAAAAAAAAAAACTAAGTTGGGGAATTCAATACATTAGGTATCACTGTCACACACAAATGCTCAGATTTTCTAAAAACACAGAGTTGTAGAGCTATATTCAAATTCAAAACTTGTTACAATCTATCCTTTCTGTCGAGATTCTAGCCTCTACTCCCATTAGATGTCTCATTCCATGTTTCTAGGAATTTTTGGTCGACTCCCCACTCCTATTTTTTAGGGGGATCCAAGGTAACCGAGTTGTAGGCAACATTTGTAATAATTGCAAATGTTGTCATGACAACATTTTAGCAACGTTTGGCATCTTTGCCATTATGCCTCCTCCCTGATTTTTAGAACCTCTAACCTCTTCATTTTGAGGATCCAAGATCATTTATGACCTTATGGCATCTCTATGACATCACTTATGTGTTTAAGAAACATTCAAGGCTCAAATCCAACATTAAGCAACTAAGCCTAAGAAATATAAAAAAGTACTAACAATGGCTAATTTGGTGACCTTATTCCTAATGACTAACTCACCTAGCCCACATTGTAATGAACTTCTAAGGTCTAAAAACAACCTAACTATCTTGACTTGGCCAATTTCAAGTACAATCCAAAAATGACTAAAACATGGGGGTTAGCCTAGGTGTACTCCTGCACCATTAAATGAGGACACTTAATAGATATTTAAATACCATGGTCATTAATTAAAATATGTGATGAAAATAAGTCATGAGTGTCATGCACCTCCCTTTAAGGAAAACAATATTTTTTTCCTCAACATGAAATAATGGAACAATTGAATGGGATCTAGGGCCAATAGAGAAGCACTTTATAACTCACCCTACACATCAATAAACAAATCAATAGAAGAAATACAAATTGCAATATTAACACAACAATATCCAACTAAATTACTTAAATTCAACTATTGATACCTCGTTCTCCATCCAAATTACAAAATCGGTCCACTTTTTGCTTTGTAACATTTCCTTTTCAAATTGCCTTGGATGTCGACCATATTTATCCTCCTGTCAAAACATGAAACATGGAATAGTTAAAATAATTGGTAATATGCCAATTTTAGATTGCATTATGCTTAGATTATTTCAATTCATAGCTTAATTTTCATGGTTCTTTCATCATTTAGCATAATTTTGCATCCATTTTAGCATATATCTTCATCATAGATTCATTTTTCATTTTCTAAGTTGTCACCTATGAGTTTAATTTCAGCTGAGAGATAAATTTAATAGGTCCTTAGGAATAGAGAGTGATGAGACACACTTGATTCATTTATTTCATGCTTTATCAAGTTTTCTATCATGTTTTGGTTTAAATGCTCATACTAATGTCTCATTTAGGTTTGAAGTTCACAAAATTGCACACACTAGTTAATATGAAATCATTTAATTTTTCCTAGGAAATAAAAAAATACCATGTAACACATTAAATATACTTACAAATGTACAGATCAAGGTTTGTATTCCTTTCTGGCCATTGTGATGTGTGGCACAAAGTTTGACAAGCCTAGCCTTGGATGCCTTATCCTAAAACATATACTAATTCAATTTAACTATGCACAAATAAAATTGAAGAATCATTTAACAAATTTGGTATAATCTTATGGGAAAATTCAAATAACTACATACTCTCCTCACTTGACTTCCTCCATGCCTCAGACTTCTCATATGCTTTTAAAATCTTTTTCCATACTTTCACACTTACATCAAGTGGCCTTTTTTTGACCCTTAGCTTGGGAGGTTTATTTTTTTACCTTCTTTATTTGGTTGCACTAAAATCAGTTGTAGTTTTGAGACATTTGTAGCATTATCTTCTTTACATACAAACCTATTCCAAACTAAGACTCCATGTCCTGGATAAATTCTTTTCTATGGGTGCCTGGGTATCTTTGAGAATGGAAAATGTATACGTTATTTGAACCATTGAAGACATGCTTCCTTAAACCTATTCACAAACATTTTTCCAACATCAACCATTCATACTTCCCCTAAAACCACATCATATTCTACCAATGTAAGATGAGATGCATGATTCTCTAGAAGAAGTATGTGTCCCAAGAGTGGCTGAGACATTGGAAGTCTTTATTCCCTATTTCACATTCTTATAAATAATTGTTATTGAATTCCTCCCGAATCTTATGCTCAATCTAGGAGTGATTGGGAATCAATTGATTCCCTCTGACAGTTGATTTAGTTGCAAATTTTCAGGGTCTTTACTAGATCATTTTTCTATGTATCTAGAAAGCATTGTCAAGTCCACACAATCCAATTTGTTCACTTCCTCTTCCCCCAATATATAAGCCAAGGCCTCTTTTTCTTTGTAAGTCTCATGTCCCTATATATACAATAAATAAATTTCTTCTTTTAAATTTAGAAATTAAAAACTAAAAACTAAAAAAATAAAGAAACAATGGAACATTTACAAATCTATAAATTGATAATGAATTACCTCATTGTGGTTAGAGTGTGCTCCTTTCCTTCTATTGCTCAACATTTTGAGGTGACCTAAGGGAATATATTTTTGTCTAGTCTGTGAAGGCAAACAAATTACACACTACCAGGTATGAAATGTTTTCATCCAGTTTGTGGTATGAAAGCAAGCCACCAATAAAAATAATAATAGAAATGGGTGATTTAAAAGAAACAAATGATTAATGAGAAATATTTACCTTGATTGAATCTCTTTCAAGATGTAAATGGCCATGAGATATCTCCTGAGAGTTCAAACCATGTGATAGAATGTATAATAAAGACCAAATATAACGAATCAACCATAGCCCAACCATTATCTACCAGGCGGAATCCCTTTTGTACAGTTCTATTAGTAAAAATTATATCTAAAAATCTTTATATGGATTCAAATTGAGCCAAAAGGAAAAACATACCTCCTTAATGTCATAGTGTTTGTCATGTTTAATGCTGCAGTGGTTAACATCGACTTTAGGACCGACTTTGAAAATAAATGTAATATGTTTGGGATGATAAAGTCAGTGTTAAGTGTACCTAATTTATCTCCAATTTTGAGCCTTAAATATGTATGTTTGGGGCGCAAAATGAGGTGTAAAGTGAGCCTAATTTAGTGCCTAATTTTGATTTGAATTTTTTGTCATCTTGTAATTATAATATTTGAGCTCTAGTTATCAATATTCCAGGTCGAAACTTTTTGTGAAGAGAAAAATGTTGCAATGTCCTGTTTTGTATTTCATAGTGCATCTTAATGAAAAGTGAGTGTATTAACAAGATAATCTCAACAATATTCTCTTGGTGCACACCTATTATGTGACTAGCATATAATAATAATAATAATAATAATAATTATTATTATTATTATTATTATTATTATTATTATTATTATTATTATTATTGTAATAATATATATAAACGAAGCCGAGAGATATCAAGGCTTCAATTTTTTCTTTATTTCATTAATATAAATTTATTCATTTAAAAAAATTGAAGACTCAATATCTCTCAGTTTCTTATATATATATATATATAGCACACACACACACACACACACACACACACACATATAAAATTTAATATATATGCTAGTAGCATCCGCAGTCCATAGTTACAACTCAAAGGAAGCTTAGTAATTTATATCCAATAATTTATTTTTTATTATTTAACATTCTTGGAGGAGGGTTTCAGATACATGAAAATAAAAATAATAACTTCTATTTATTTTGGTATGATTTAGTTTATGTTAAGAGTTTAATTTCTTTTAATGCTTAATGAGGTTTAGGTTCAAATTTGGGATCAATTTACTTTAGTGTTATAGTTAGGTTTTAGGCTCATTTACGATTTTCATTTAATTTAGTTTAGGTTATGAATTTAATTTGGTTTACCTTAGGGTTAGGGTACAATTTGATTTATTTTGGGGGTTATGATTCTATTTGGTTTAATAACTTGGTGTGTTCGTTAATTGATGGTTGTGTTGTTGTGCCTACATCTTTCAAACCACCGTTGGGCCTTTGGTTTCTAAGTGTTTGATTTGTTTTAGCATTAGGATTTGACTTGGTTGATTATTTTTATTAGGTTTATAATAAGGGATTGATTTGGTTTAGTGTTAGGATTAGAGTTCAATTTGGTTTAATTTTTAATTAGGTTTAAGATTATAGTTCAATTTGGTTTAGGCTTAGGATTCAATTTAGTTTAGTCTTGGGATTATGATTCTATTTGGTCTAGGGTTACTATTAAGTTTGTCTTTGTTTTTAGTTAGGTATAGGGTTACGATTCAATTTGGTAACTTAGCATCTAGATTATTTTAGTGTATAATTTGGTTAACAATCAGGGTTCAATTTGGTTTAGTCTTAGCTTTAAGGTATAATTTGGTTTAGGATTAGGATTCAATTTGGTTTAATATTCAATTAGGTTTTCAGTTATCGTTCTATTTTCTTGTGTTATAGTAAGGGTTCATTTTTGTTAATGATTTGGGTTTAATTTAGTGTAGATTAATGGTTTAATTTGGGTTAGGATAGAATTAGGTTTAGGTTTAGGGTTAAATTTAGTTTAGTGCCTAATTAGATTTAATTAGGTTTTTTATTTTTGTTTATTGTTAGTGTTACACTATTTTAGGTTATGATTAGGGTTCGATTTAGTTTAATGTTCAATTAGCATTAGGGTTTGTGTTTAATTCTCTTTAGTATAAGGGCTAGGGTTCAATATGTTTTTACATTGTACTTAGCATTCAATTTTGTCTAGGATTGGGGTAATGGTTTAAGTTGGTGTACTATTGAATTAGATTTATGATAAGGCCTAAAATTTGGGTTGTTATTTATAGTTAGGGTTACAATACAATTAAATTTAGGGTTAATGTTTAATTTAGTTTACTATTAGGTTTAGGAATATGTATACAATGAGAGTTAGTGGTGGAATTTAAAGTTGGTTTAAATGTTTAGTTAGACTAATGGTTAAGGTTAAATTTGGTTTTAGGGTTAAGGATCAAGATAGTTTAGGGTTAGGGTTCAATATGGTTTGAGTGTTAGGATTAGGGTACAATTTGGTTTAGGTTTATAGTTAATGTTGAATTTGGTTTAATGTTACAATTAGGTTCAAGTTGGTTTAGTGTTTGTTTTAGGATTAATGATTTACTTAAGCTTAGGATACAACATGGGTTTTAGTTTAGTCTTAGGTATAGGGTTAAATTATATTTAGGGGTAGGGTTATAGTTCAATTTGGTTTTGATATGTGTTTTCTTTAGTCCTAAGTATAGGGTATATATATTTAGGATTGGGGTTAGGGTTGAATTATGTTTAGTATTATAATTTGGTGTTAATTCTATTTATCTCTCTCCCCACCCTATATATCTTCCATTGTCCCCCTTTTATCCCTATATATCACTTTATATCTATATATTTCCCTTTTGATATATTGAGTTATCTCACTCCTTCTACTCTTTCCCCCTACCTATATTTCTCTGACTCTTCCCAATCTCCTCTCCCTCCCTCCATCCCCTCTCTTCTCCCCCTTGTAGATATCTCTCTCGCTCTANCTACCCCCATCTACTCTAATATCTCTCTCTCTCTCTCTCTCTCTCTCTCTCTCTCTCTCTCTCTCTAAAAGGATCCAAAGGAGGACATGGAGAGAGGTAGGCTTTCAAGCATGATTGTTGCACCATTAAATCGACATGCGTAAGAAATTAAAGATGGAATGAGAAGAAATTTGACTTTGAATCATAGCCTTCAATACAAAGAAATATGTGGTACTAGACAAGATTTGAAATCCTTCCATCAAGCTCAATTAAATTTTGTGACTTCATATTTTTATTCCACATCCCAAAAACCCACCATGTTAAGAAGAGATATGAGACAACAAATGTCACATTAGATGCGAAAACACATTGAAACATTTGAAATCCCTCATTGTACCATTGATTGAATGAAAAAAAAACCTTGGTCCTACCACACTATGCATTCATCTCAACTAACTAGCATAAACCCACCTTTCATATAAATTTCCATCCACATCACCACTTGATGATGGAATGAAGGAGAAATAAACTCCCACTATGTCATTGCATGTAATATCACAAAAAAATATTAAGCATAAAGAAATCACTCGGTAACGTGCTAAGATCAAAGGAATCTCTCAACGTGCCACTACATGACAACTTAGATGACATGATGTAGCTTGGTAACATGAGGACATAAGAGAACAATTACACCATGCCCACCACACAGGACCCACACCCTCTTAACCAATGAACTATGCACGTGCATTTATAAATGGATTGTCATGCAGGGGAAAACACTTAGGCACAAGGAATTAGGCAATACATGTCCGCAAGATATAAAAAATGAAATAATTTACCATATCATAGGGAACTCACAGAGGATGTAAAATTTAACAAAGGGGATTGGTCAACCAACATACGTTAACCCTTGAAATATAACACATAAAGAGCTTCAACTGAGTAAACAAGTCAACACAAGAATAGAATCTGACTCATATCAGAATTGGCTCTATTCTGAAAATGTTGATGAATTTAGTTGAGAGGCGAGGCTTTACTACAAAATAACATATATTGACAGGCAAAAAGTGGAGGAAAATGACTTGGTTTTCATAAATTTGTGTTACTAAAACTCTAAACCATAAAGACTAGTGCCACATATCCATGGTAAAATAGTCAAATATCAAATGAACCCAACATTAATTGTGCATACTCTTCTAAATTTTAGTGCCTTACATGAAAATTAAACTGCATCTAAGCATGCATCATTCTTATAGAGTCACTGCTATTTCTTTAAACTATTGCAACATATAAATATAAATTTAATATTTTCCTTGATTTAATACCTTGTACTAATCAATTGTAACAATGAAATAATATGCTCTACAAAAATCATACATAATTACCAGATTCATATAAGTGATTCAAGAAATGTTTAAATCTCTAGTTTAGGGATATCCAAAATTACCCACACAATTGCTAACACGGAGAAATAGAGAAATAAAAAATACCTAATTAATTTTCAATAGAGAAATTCAATCTACAAATGATATTTTCAATTAATTTCTTTAGAAGAATTCATACATTTCATTTAATACAAGACTGTCATTTCTATTTTTGCAAAAAGGACCTATTACATAAAGTACTATTTTACTTGTCCTTGTACAAATAATTTTTAGAACCCATAAGATTGGCCTTGGTACTCCTTTTATAAACACAAGGAATATTACAACAAGCTATAGACAGTATCCCATATATTCTGTTACCAACCGCCACTAGCCGGTCAAAGCTTACTATGAGAAGGAAAATAAGGGAAGTTTGATAGTAATCACCAACTTAAATAGGCCTCCTCATTTTTTAATGATGTTCAAACCATATATTTTATCTGATCTAAACTCTTCAATAGGAAGAAAACGTTCACTCCCAATAGATCCACTACCTCAAAATATTAGAAGAAGCACTAGTATTGTATTTTTTTAATATCATATTGTTTCTAACATTACATTAGATTTTATGCCTAACATAAACATTCTAATTTATCACCTCATATTACACTCATGAAATCACTACTATTTTCCACAAATCACGATAATGCATCTAAAAGGATTTGATCTCTTCCTTGAAGAAAACTAGTAAACATATTATACATGAAATTATCATGAAGACAAATTTGGCTATTCTGAATAAACAAACTTATGTAATAGAAATAAAATGGAGTAGCAGACAATCTTCAAATGATATTTTCAATTAATTTCTTTAGAAGCATTCATACATTTCATTTAATACAAGACTCTGTCATTTCTATTTCTGCAAAAAAGCCTATTACATAAACTATTCTACTTATACCTGTACAAATAATTTTAAGATCCTGCAAGATTGACCATTGTATTCCTTTTATAGACATAAGGAATACAAAAAGCTACATGCCAGAGTATTCCTTTTATATTCTATTACCAACTGCCACTAGATGATCATAGAAGATATTCTCCAAATGAAGGTTATTACCAAATGAAACTGCTTGACTAGAATCTTGAGGAGGGCAGAGTGCTTCCATAGATCCAACTAGGCCTTTGATCCATGCCATTATTTCCCATGGGTGGTTGTTGAGGTAGAAAATGCCAGATGTAAAATTATCACCATCTTCCCTCGCAAGAGATGGCTTTGAAAATACAACAAAATTTGAAATAAATGACTCTAAACGCCCATCTTTTATGTCTACACCTAGAGTTTTCTTTGCCTTCATCCCCAAAAATGGAACCAAAATAATAATATGAGAGATCATAATTATTTGTAAGCTATTCCCAGAGCTTTTAGCTCTGTCTAGAGAATTTAGTATCTCTACAATTACTAAAGGTAATTTTAGCATCTATATGATTACAAAATGTATTATCAACTGGTTCACCAACATGATCCTTGTATATCTCTTGCAGCATGGCTCAGTATAATCCCTACTTGTTACAATAAAATAACTCTTTAGCCTTAGCAAGACCCATCCTTAACCCTTAGAAAAAGAAACACTCCCTTCTAATTTTGAACAACCCAAATTTAGACAACACACATAACTCATTCTGTGTTTATCCTTTTCTGTATTTAAGCTATGACTTTCACTTTCAAATTGCAAAAAAAGAAGCAACACCTATCCAAATATTTTCACCTATCCCAACAGCTACAAGACTTGTCATTGTGGCCTCTTCCCTTTGGTTATTCAAAAGGTTGGGTAGTAAGGGAATGATTTTTAGATAAAAAACTGCAACATTCCATCAATCATGATGTCTCTTGTCAGATTCTTCCTATTGCCATTTATTTCTTTAATATATTATCAAATAGTTTTGACCAACCAAACACAAAATTCCTACATCTTACATGGTGACCAATAATTTTCTCTGACCCTACAGTCATTGCTCCTTATTCCACACATTATCACAATACATATGTGTCGATAAGAAGATATAATGAATAACTTTGGCAAGAGTAACTAGTCAAACCAGTGGAGGTGTCAGTCATGAATGAATGAAGGGGCTTGATCGACAACTTAAGTGACTAAGAACCTATTAGGAGTAGGCTACCAAAAATTAGAACAAAAGAGAACAACTTCTAGGGTTTATGATTTAAGGGTTTATGTGAAGGTTTGAAGTTAATGCATTGTCCCTTAGATCCTAGAAAACCATCTTCAAATCAACCCATTATTGATTTTTCTTGCAACCATCATGTTAGAATACTTCAGGGATAACTGAGAAGGGGGGGTGAATCAGTTATCAGCAACTTTAAATCTTTATCTTAAACTTATTAATCTAGATTGATATCAAGTAAATGCACATACAGATAACACATTACACAACACATCAATTTGGTTACGGGGAAACCAAATGGTAAAAACCCCGGTGGGAATTAGTACCCAAAAAGAACTATACTGTTTATAGTAATCCCTATTGAAAGATCTTCCAACCCTGTTACGAGTTGTACATTACAATACAGTAGTATAGTGACCTGGTTAAGGGTCGAACCCTATTAGGAGTCTTTTACAATAACTCTATTAGGGGTGGTGGACTCACTATCCAAGAGGTGAAAGCTACAACCTTCTGGTTATTTGATACACATTGTATCAACAAGGTGAACTGATGTTTGTGACACTGCTTGTCTGATCAATTCCTTTTATGCATCAATGCTTTAACCTCTTGTAAAGAACTACAACAATCTTCTCTGTGTTCTAAAAGCTTCTACTTCAATATCTATATTATCAACATATGATAAATATAGCTCTGCTTCTTTAACACTCTGCTCTGATTTTCTAATCTCTGGCTTTCGCAACTCTTCTTATTACAAATGACCTTCTATAAGTACATACACCAAGTATGAGATCATGGGACATGTAGGACAACTCTTCTTAACATCCTTGTCAGCTGTACTAAGTGCACTAGCATAATTACAACCATGCAAGTACTAACTGAATAGATGCGTCACTTCACTAAGTCGGCTTCATCAATTTAACCATAACTTTGCAATCTTCTTGAAACATGTTTGGAATGTTTAGATTAATATAAACAACTCATAACTCATCATGAATATTCACATGCATATCTTGAACATACGCGCAACTCAATAAACATGTTACATACGTCAGCCTTAAACCGTTATTCCTCTAGAACTGTAACTGTCAATAAAAAAATTACATATCTTTACTGAAACTTCATATGTGGGTCTGCGTGTATGAACATAGCATAGTAAACATGTCAACAACATGTATCTATCCATGCTAGTCTTCATGTCATCATATGGATAAGTACATAAAGAAGTACTACTGTGTATTATATGTTGTCATCAATGACAAACATACAATCAATCAACTGTTCAGAATCAAATCTCCAACAATCTCCCCCTTTGGAATTGATGGAAACATATGATAAAAACAACTTTTTTTCATGATGTCTTCTTTCTTTTTACAATCTTCTCAATATCCTCATCAAAGATTCATCTACACTGCTGTAGTTACTTAGACTGTGTATACTCCCCCAGAGTATAAGCTCCTTGTATGTGTTCTTTGTTTAGCTCTTTGTTTGTGTTCCTTGTTTTTAGTACATACTCCCCCATTGACATCAATGGCAAAGGGTGCCATAAACCATTATGCATAGGTACTACTCCAAAAGTAGAGTAGTCAACCATTCATCAGTCACACAGGACTGATGTACATGCTGCTTTTTCTAATCAGACTTAGGAGAGGGAATGACTCCCAACTCCTTCCTTAAATACTCAAAAGTATCCTTTGCTAAAGGCTTCATGAAAATGTCTGCTAACTAATCTTTTGTGCTTACATAGTCTAATGTCACTTCCTTGTCTGCAACTTTTTCTCTCATAAAATGATACTTGATCTCTATGTGTTTTGTCTTTGTGTGCATCACAGGGTTCTTAGACATGTTAATAGTATTGGTTTTGTCACAGTGAATAACAACAGGATAGTCAACCTGAATACCAAAGTCTTTAACCATCTGCTTGATCCAAACAATTGTTGTACAATTCAATGCTGCTGCAACATATTTTGCCTCTATCGTTGACAGAGAAATACATTTTTGCTTCTTTCTTTTCCAAGATACCAAAATTTTTCCAAGAAATACTGCTCCTCCTGAAGTGCTCTTCCTGTCATCAATACAACCTTCCCAATCTGCATCAGTATACACATGAAGTTGTGTATTCTCTGATTTAGGATACCATAAACCATAGTCTATAGTT
>MU224416.1:367668-391644 GCA_018584345.1 Thuja plicata
ATGGGTTTGTATAATCCATGATACTTTACTAGTTTAGCTTATGTTTACTCTACTCGGTCATAAAGAACCGTTAGAGGAATTAGTAGGTTAGAAAGTTAGTTATTAAGTCGGTTATGGGGAACTATCGGGTCATCTTCATTTGAAGATCTTTATTTGTACAAGTGAGAACCCGAGAGTAAGGAGATAGAGTAGAGTAGTGTAGGGGATTGTAGAGAAGCAACGAAGAAAGATGTAATGGGAAATTTCAAAATGAAAAGAAGAATTGGATTTTCTGTTAAGAACTTCAGTTCTTCAATTTATCATTTGTAATTTTGTGTTCTTAGATTTCCTAATGATTATGAATTAAGTTGTATTCGGAAATCTTTATTGAAGAAGTTTAATGTTTATTTGAAATCGGTTTTGGAACAGTCCTAAAAGGAATGCTAGTACAGGTTTATGTGACAGCGATGCAATGTTTATGAATCGGGTTTCATTCTTTGCTGGAAAATGATTTTAAAAAGACTAGTTTGAAATATATCAGTTCAAGAAACTATTCTTGTTGTGTGTCATTTGTGACAGTGTGGAGCGGTTTTATGTGACAGAGAAGCAATTTGGAAGTCGGGCATTCATTATTGATTGGACCAAATCTGAAACCATTATATGAATAGTGTAATGGTCTGCAATGATATCAAGTTTAATATTTCATGTGAATCAGTTTATAACAGTGTTATAGGTATCGTGTTTTTGTATCAATTTTGTGGAAGGATTTTAATTTCTATGAATTCAGGTTGGTGACAGTCCATTTTGGGAACATCAACAGTCTTGAGTTTATGCATGGAGTTCTTTTAAATTATTATGGACCAATGTTAACAGCACAGTCTTGCTAGTGTTTGGGTTCACGACAGTGCCAAATGTCCGAATGATAAAACATCAAACTAGTTTCAAAGAAATCGTGTTGTGCATTTGTATTGGTTGCCATTACTAAGTTGTTAGTTCAGTGCGGAAGCTCGAGATATTAGTGAGTTTATGTCTGCCACAGAATAGTTAAAAAGATCTATATTTTGCAGTCACTTTAGAAGAGCCGAGCGTGGTGAAAGGATAGTCGATGCTGGCTGGAACCGTTGCAGTCAAAGAACCCGCGAGCACTATATTTAGATATGGGTGCGCAGATTACTTGGTGTAGAAGATCTTTATCTCTTACACCAGTGTTTGGAAGTGTTGAAAGGTTGTGGATCTATGTTTCAAAGACTCAAATGGTGATGAATCACAACCTCGGCCTTTGAAGGAACCAACAAAAGTCACCTATTATTGGTAAGATAAAACAGTGATTAAGTTGTGGAAAATAACATCTTAGCAGTTGTCATTATTGTTATCGTTGCATATGATTGGAAGTTGGAAAGATTATGTGTCTTTGATCAACATTTTCAAAGGAATATAATGAAATATGCAGATTGAGGGTATGATTGATACCCTTCTCTGCATCAATGTTTATGACTTGATTTACTTATCTTTAAAGAAGATTTGAATGTAGACTCAATAAATGGTAAGACACTATTGTCAAAGTTATTCATCTCAAATGAAATAAGTCTACCAACTAAGCTATCTAGAGTCAAATTTTTATTTTATACTACTCTCATTTCTTGTATAGAAGATACTCTAATAGCATAAACATGCAGTAAGGTTCTTAGGATTTTAATTACCACTGTTTCTTCTTCAAGTACACCTCCTACTCCTCGGATAGCATTTACTACATCTTTGATTTTGCAGCCATACTGAGTGATGTTTTCTCCTTCTTTCATTCTTAGGTCATGAAACTTACCTCTTAGGCTCTCTGCCTTAGCTCTTAGCACATTTGCATCTCCTCAATGTACTACCTTCAATTTGTCCCATATTTTCTTTGCAGTGGTGCATGTTTTGACATCTTCAAATTCAACATCGGAGAGTGAGGAAGAAAGTTCTATCATCATAAAATTGTGCTCATGATTTTCTCTCAATTGATCAAGTGTGTGGGGTCCTGTAGGAAACACATATTTAGTATCTAAGTATTGAGTAACATCATTTCCAATAATTGATAGGTGGAGTCTTATCCTTCTTTTCCATGATGCAAAGTTGTCCTTGTTCAACTTAGGCACATCTCGTTTGCTCATCTTGTGATCTTTTGCTTGAGTTGATAAAATCCCCTTCTAAGCACACAAGCTCTGATACCAATTGTTAGAATAACAGAGGTGGGGGGGGGGGAATCAGTGGCCTCAAAAATTAATCCAATGTCAACCCAAAACTTGATACCACAAATATAAAATATCTAGTTATCTTCAATCCTACAATATGTATACGCCTTTAAATAATCTTTTCAAATAACTACTACTCAGAGTTCACTATTTATCCCTTTTTCTTAAGCTTTACCGAATAGCAGTCTTATTCTTTTCTAGTTTTTGTCGAAATACAGTAAATAACTCAATGTTTACTAGATCAATCCAGTTTAGTAATGTGTAAAGAAAAATATCAAAGCAATGAACCATATACACATTGACACATGGATTTTTAATGTGGAAACCCTGTTAAGGGAAAAACCACTTGGGACGGGTGATCCAAAATTTTCACTCTTCTGAAGTGAGCTCGGTGAAGAGACAACCCTGTTAAAGGTTACAAACACACTATTAAGTGCGACCTTGTTAGAGGATTTAATATAATAGTTAATCACTTGATATCTAGAATTTCACTATGCTATCTTCATGAGAAGCTTTTTGATAATCCTTGAGATGTATCTCATTATCTTAAGGATAGTTAAATCCCACTCTGTTAAGAGATTTTCTGATTCAATGGTTAAACTGAAATAGTATATGATCTGTTCATATATACAACTTAAACTTGCAGATGTTTAGATCTATTGTAAGCTCATAATACCTTTCTGATCAATGTTTCTTTTCTGTCCCTTTGCTCCACTTCTTTCTGCTCGGTGAATGTTGAAGTTCCTCTGCTGCTCGATGTTCATAGAAATCTTTAGCTCTGTTCTTTAGCTTGTTTGATCAGGACTGTATGAAGACTTCTTTCTTAACCAGTATTCTCTCTAGAATTCTCTTCTATTCTTCTCCCCTTATTCATAATGAATTATCTTGTCTCTCTTATAGACATGATTTC
The DNA here is from genome assembly GCA_018584345.1 of Thuja plicata. NCBI lineage: Eukaryota > Viridiplantae > Streptophyta > Pinopsida > Cupressales > Cupressaceae > Thuja > Thuja plicata. Next base: position 370,786 of record MU224416.1, read on the forward strand.
ACCATTTCTAAGTCCTTGAATTTCTTGTTCTTGACATGATCTGAAATTCTCGCCATTCTTGTTTTAAAGCATGCTTCAGTTTTATCCCGCAGATGTCTCTTTGACAACTGGAATAAAATAGCTTTAAGTCTCTATTTTATCTCTAGCTTTTAACTTGTCGATGAAAACAATGTGATCAATTAGTTAACTCTATACTTAGCTCTTGTCAACTAAGTCTTTTATCATTTCTAAAATTTAGTTCTAATCGGTGTTTAACTCCTTGTTTGCTCGGTCTTAACTTCAATTTTCCTCGGGCATCTTTGTCTGTCAGGGTTGTCTGTCCTTCAGGAAATACTGTTGCTTTTAGTTCTGCTCAGGTTACCTTGGTTCTACTTGATAATGCTTGCTCAAGTATCACTATGACTTTTCTCTCGGGGTTCTCTATCCATCGGGTTGCACTGACCATCAGTGTTTTTTGTCACTTAGTGTATACTAAAATTTTATGCATTACTGATAACATAACCTTTATCTCTTTGATTCTTTGAAGTCTTTGACAATATCTATATCACCAATCAGATTATATCACATTGACATCAATGAAAATACAATACATTAACTGATTTAATATCTTGCATTAACTTTCTACAGCTTGGTGATCATCAAATTAATATCTTCAAACATTCAATTAGTTATAGTTTATCATTAATAGCTTCGTAGGCCCGCCATATGATGTTAGCAAAACAAGTACCTTGGATATGAACATCTTTCATAATCAAAAGGGTCTGAAATCAAATCCCCTTTTAGGTGGGTCTATTGACTGAGTGTCTTATAGAAATACAATGCCTGAGAATAATTTTCGAAGCCTCATTACCAAAAATAGTACGAATAACCCATTTGGCACACAAGGAAAGACCTTGTTTGTTGGTTGAAAGAAGCCCAAGGCTAGGAGATTCCAAATATTTTATTGCAAAACAAAAAATATGAATAGAGAGCCGATGAGAGGGTGGAGATTTGAAAAGGGCTACTAACATCACTATTGATGTAATGCTAACATCAATAGTCATACTTGATGGATCAAAATATTCCTTTTACTAGAATGTTCTTCCTATCATGTTGGAATATTCTATTTATCGATAAAGTATTTAAATATGACAATAGAATTTTCTTCAAATTAGCTAAGAATTAAATAAAGTGGAAAATCTCCAAGAATATTCTTTTCTAGAAGATGTTGTGACAAGTTGGTATGTTCTTCCTATGACATGTTGACAGGATCATTGTCCATGGGGATGCATTGAGAATGTCTCTAGAAAATTGTAGAGTGTCACATGGTGCCTACTAAAAATTGGTCCATATTTTAAATTTAGGTACTACACAATAAATACCTATGATTTATTAATTTTTTATAATTTATAAAAATAATTTTGAAAAAAATCAAATTATATTTTTAACTAGATCATACTTACACAAGCATTATGCATGATAGTATAAGTGGGGAATATTCTATTATGCACAAAATATTCTCTAGGGTACATTTTGTATGGTCGAGAAGGGAAAAAATTCTTTGACAACCTTGAGAAAAATGTTTTAAATTTGATGAAATAATAGTCCATCTATATGTTAATGGGTCTTTTGGATGTGAGGATAGAGTCTATTTTGACGAAAGATGCTCCAAGATATAAACTACCTTCTAGATTTGACAACTACTAGCCAGTTTCAAACCCTTGTAAATCTAGCCTTAAATGTCTATTTTGGATAAAACAAAAGGAAGAAACTAACTTTCTCAAACAACTTGAACTCAATGTTGAGCTCATATTTGCACAACAAGCTTCATAATGATTTTTCAACACAAATCAACAAATTTGAACACCCTCAAAATCTAGTATTTTTGTTAAGTTTTTTTTATTGTCTAGATCATCATTCAATGCAAAAGAAGAGATAATTAACATTTTAAGATCCTCTAATATTTACAACCTAGATTCTCTCAATTAATATTTGATAACCTATTAACATTTGAGATTACAAAAGGAACTCCTTGGTTATATAAGTCAGTTGTGAACATAGGATTGGATAGGATTATGACACATGCATGTCTCAATCTTATGAATAAATGCAGAGTGATAACTATTCTATATGAACCCTAAGTAAACTTAAGTAACAATATCTAAGGGGTTAAGGTTAATTGGTTAAAGCATTGATTTTTCATTATGGAGACCCAATTTTAAGTCCCAAAGGGATATCTAATTTGAAATTTTAAGTTGTAACTCTTGATCTTCCATAATCGGCTTCTAATATGGAAGTGGTTTCTAAATGAATTGGATTTCTAAGTTGGGACTGTTTGTATTTCATAGCTTGTTTCTAATGTTGTTGCTCAAAAGGAGATGATATTTGTCTCATGTTTGTGCTCACAAGAGCATATATTGGTCTCATGTTGATGTTCATATGAGTGAAAATTTATATATGATCTACCATTAAAAAATTAATTAATTAGTGCGAATAGGACCTAGGTGATAAACTAGCTAGGTAAAGTGCCCCATTCATACCAAGATACTTGGAAAATAACCATAAGAATGGTCCAAAAAATAATTTGAAATTTTATTGCGTTGAAAATTCCCATAATCCTCACACAAGCCCCAAAATAGTAACTCCTCTTATGTATCTTACACACCTTACACATCAAAAAACCTATCATAGATCTCATAGTACATCATAGATTCTCTTACACTTACACAGTGCCATAATTGTCTTAAATTATCTAATATAATATCCCTCATATTTTTCTAGTCGATATCATCTTATTTGAATCATGCGTTAGACTAATTAGTGGGACAAAGCTCATAAAGAACATTAAGGTGGGCTTGAATTTTTAATATAGCTCACTCATTATATTATATGGTGCTTCCGTAATAATACATAAGAATGAGATTAACTCTAGACATTGTCATTAATTTAACTTCTAACTCAATATGTCTCATCTAGATGAACAAACTTAGATATATAAAATAAAACTCATTATTTTCACCACTAACCACAAATCTATAGAAAAATATATTTAAATTCAATATAATTACAATTTATTATAAACTTAAAATAACACCAAAATAAACTTAAATGCACAAACCACCATAATTTAAACCTCTATCATTAAATATAAAGAACCCCATATGGTCTCCCTATAAAAGAAATACTAGAAGACGGACATTTAGAAATTTCTCCCACAAATAGATTATATAGAAAATTCCCCCTTATCAATCTACAAAAGTCATCCGTGTTTTGTTGAAAAAAAAAAGAAAAAAAACCCCTTAAAAGGGTCTACATGTAATATAGCGTTTAATATTTTTAATTTACAAATATAATTATAAGAAAGCAAGTGCAAGATAGAGATATAATGAATTGTTTACTATAAGGCCGACAAGCATGAGAAATGAGAAATGGGCATTTATAATAATTTAAGAGGAAACAACACTAAACATAGATGTGTAAGTATGTAGCCAATCTTAGTGATGTTAACAAGTCATGTAAGGAGACCAAAAGCATCTCTTCAATAAAATAATGGAATGACTTCCTAAATCATAAATGAAAATAAGTTTCTTCTTAAAAAAATGATTAAGTACATTTCAACATTTATCCACCAAATAACATTTATTATAATTGAAATCTTAAAGGGGATGTGTTAATATAATGGGTCATATTCAACTAGGGAAAAACCTAATAAAGAAATTGTATAAATATTGAAATCTCGAAGGGGATGTGTTAATATAATGGGTCATATTCAACTAGGGAAAAACCTAATAAAAAAAAATCTAATAAAGAAAATGTATAAATAGACATTCTACAATGTTATTATGACCTAAACAAAATTATATGACTAATATAATTTTTTAAAAATATTGATAATTTTTTTTAATTAATAATATAGAATCAACTGTTTACAAAATAAGAGTATTAAGAAATATTCTCCGCCTGAGCTAGACCTATAGCATTTATTATCTAAACATTCTATGATCTAGACTATACAAGCAAAAATATTGATAAATATTATTTTGAAAAACTTATATAACTAATATAATTTTTTTTAAATATTGATAAATATTACTTTGGATTATAGACAAGAGAATTGATTATTACATTGGATTATAGACAAGACAATTGAATGGTTGTAAATACATGAAAATTTGTACAAATCTAAATCTTAGATTCAAACCTACGAAGATACAAGCTTGTGATCACAATAGACCAATGAGAATTTGAATATTCGTAAGCACAACAATATTACTACCACTTAACCAATGTGCTAAATAATGAACCCATCAATTGTAAATTATCATCTTCATTACGTATTATAATATATTGTTTGATATTAAATAATTTATAATATCAACTAAATGACAACCATGTAAACTATACAAAATAATAATAAAATAATCAAATTTCATGAAAATCATTTTTGATTTGAAACACAATTCTTTATATTGTCGTGTGCATGGTTTAACTACAGTACAACCTCTATTCAACTAATACAACTTGGTAGAGATCTTACCAACTTTTTCTCATTAATTAGTATACGCTATGTCCCCTTTCCTAAGAAGCTTCCTTTACCAAAACCTTATCAAGTAAATAAAAAATTATTAAGAAAGCAAGAATGGTAGGGATTGCCTCCAATAAATTAATGAACATTGACAAAAATAGAGTCTTAATTTACACGCAATTGAGAAGAGAATGACAATTGGAGGCTTAGGAGAAAAGTATGGGCATATGCAATCATTATTGAAAAAATTTAAAAAAAAAGTTTTAGTAGAGAGAAATAATTTGATATTCTTGTCTAATAAATATATTATAATTTTCTTTGAAAATGAGAATTTTTTAAATTAATATATTATGTGAGGAATGTGAGGATTATTTTTATTTTATAAATAGATAAATATAATTGTAAGTTAGAATAGAAACATGAAAACTTGAAGGGGTGTAATTAGAATTTTCACAAATTAATTTTATATTAAAAATTAAAGATAAAAAATAATGAAAAATTGTTAATTATATATTTATAATTATAAATAATAATAAATCATTACTTATTGATAATTTCTAACTACTTTCAATCTACCATTTTTTATTATTTCTAAATGTTGTAAATTATATGGAATTTAAAATAAAGTATTTTAATCATAAATGCATTTGACAAGTGCATTATTGAGTAGGGTCTAACTACTCATGAAAAATAGCATTGAATTTATCCCATGGAAGGAGACAAAAGTATCTTTAAAATGTCTTTCAAATTATCCATAATATATTAATTTAATAATAATGCAAAGTTAATTGAAATAATGAAAAAATACATTTTTGAATTGGACAAAAAGATGCAAGTGATAACCTAGTTCGTGTTATCTCTATAGAATATTTTTTTGTCATTAGTTTAGACAAAGTCATAAGAATTAGAAGATTCAATCAGTGAAAAGTAGAAAAACAAATATATGAGCAATCGGTAATGTACACCGAGCAAGGCAGTGAAGTCGGTAAAGCGCAGACACTACACTGAGATCACACAGTTTACCGAACACCAAGTTGACAATTACTGAGTACTGAAGAACAAGTTAACCGAGTGAAGATAAGTTACTCTATCGAGTTACTTAATGGATTGTAAAGCGATAAGGATGCATTTAATACATTGTTACTGTATTAATTGTGATCATACAATGCATGAGGATGAGTTTGTTACATGATCAACGATTGAAATAATTCAAAGAGAAGATCTAAGAAGCAGATTAAGCGGTTAATCAAAGATTTTTATTTCCAAGAAAAACACCAAGTACCGAGGTAAAAGTGACACAGTCACCGAGCGGAAAAGAAGATCTAATGGTCGAAATAATTTATCAACAACCTAACACATAAGATTAAGAGGCAATAAATCTTAGACTTAAAGGATAATTTACAGAGCAGAAGTGTGAGATAGAGACGACAGAGGAAAAAGAGACAAAGTACAAAGAAGATTGTTATTGAAGAACATAAATCAGAGCAAAGCGCGCCGAGCTGAAATCTTGCTACAACAGAGAAAATCTGAGCAATGTTACAAATTGTAATTGAGGTAACACAAGTATTTCAAAGCACATAGAGTCTGATCAACATTTGTAATTGATGCATTATAACAGACATTTATAAGTTGTTAATGTTGGAATAATGGAAGGGTGTGTATTGAGAGGGGAAGGGTGAATCAGTACCCTTAAAAACTTTTGTCAATTAATCTTTAGTACTCATTACTTGCATAACCGACCATTGTAGCTTTTCTACTTCATGCATGCAATATCATAGCATAAATGTAAATGCATGTAAACAAACATTGAAACATTCATGAAATTTATTAACACGTGACACAAGTATTTGATAACGCAGAAACCCTTGTTAGAAGGTAAAAACTGCGGTGGGGATGAAACCCACAAAGCATCACTATCTGCAGAATGGAAGGTGCATGTTAGGGCTACAAGTTGTGATCACTTCTGATGATCTTACCCTGTTAGGAGTAACATGTCATACTTGTTAAGTCTACTCGGTTAAGAGATTTCAACAACACAATGTATGTGTGCACTCAGTTAAGAGATTTACATAAAGATTGTTAATTCCTCCCTGTGAAAGGATTTTACTGCTTGCTACAATTGTTAGAGAGTAATAAAATATATGACCTGATTTCTTGCAATCTTACATTACTGATTACAGATCCTTTAAGTTCACAAAATTATATCACCTTATTGTGATGGATAATACCTCTGTTATGCTCAGTAGCCATGTATGTAGTTCTTGATAACTAAATTCTTCTCCATCTATCCTTCTGCATGAAAACCTCTGTCAGATCCATAGATGTCCTTGACGACTACAATCATCACATTCTTTATTGATTAATACATCTATATATACAAGATTTTGACCTAATTAGGTTTCACGCTTTTCTTGAAAAAATCTAAGATCAAAGATTTACAACTTGACCTTGATCTCCTAGTTTGCATGAATACAATCAGTTAACTAATTAAATCCATCATTTACGCTTTTCTTGATCCACAAGAAATGGTTATCCAGCTAAGCAAAAAGCTATTTTAAAGACTAAAGTGCTTTAGCTGACGTGTATTTGAGATCCTCTTTTTCTGGTGAAATGTTGTCTCTCGGTGTAAACTGGTGCTCGGTGATGTCTCTGTATACTCGTGCTCAGTTGATATAATGCTCGGTGTTCAAAAAAATTTGGTGACCACTACGCTCGGTGAATGCTATTGCTTGATGAGTGTTGTCTCTCGGTGATCATGACCGACCAAAACTGTCTGCTTGTATACTAATGACAACTTCTGATCCTTTATGGATTATCAATCTCCCCCTTTGGCATTAGAATAAAAAACTGATATGTACAATATAAACACCAAGTGTTGTACTTTTAAAATGACACCCCCTATGTGCATGCCTCGGTATGTAGATACAATGTATGTACATGTTTCCCCATTTTTTGAAAGTAATGAAAAAGATGTATAACTTACATCTTGTCAAGAATGTTCAACTGAGATTGCTTAATGGCTGCCATCATCTTTTCCCATTTCTCCTTTAGGTGCTCTAGTGTCATTTGCTCCAAAGTGAGTTGAGTGTGCATGTCATAGATGCTTTCTTCTACTGACATCTCTAGGGTGGCAATTAGAGTCTTTGACATAGTCATGTGTGTCATCAATAATGTGAGATTCGGTAGTAACATGGCTTGTAGCTCGGTTACTTCATCTCTGCTTTTGCTTTCTTCCTTTTGTATTTCAAGTCTTAACTATTTAGACTCAACTAGCTTTTCATAATGCAGTTGGAATGCATTTGGCTGAGTTGAAAGAATTTGTGCACTAGCTTTTAGATTCTCATTTAACTTAGCTATCTATTCATTATGCTCGGTAGTGAAGTTTTCAATAGTGCACAACTTTTGAACTAAGGAAACTAATTCTGAAATAATAGGTTCTAATGTAGTTACTAGTTCAGAAAGTTTCACCTTATTTTCTGCCACTTCTTAGCTGATTTTCTTTGTGAGCTTGTAGTGATACTTCTCTTCTGCTCTTTCCTCAATGACCTTCTCGGTGTCTACATTCTGTTGTGTGATTGCCTCGGTCAGAATTTCAAGTTGATCAATGATGGGTGCATTTTGATCAATCTATGTGTCAGGAACTACCTGCAATAGAATTTCCTTTTCTATTTCTAGGACTTGTGAATTCCGGTGTTCCATTCTGAGCTTGTCCTATTGTGCTTTCCTTTTGCATAGCTCCCCATACCTTTTTAGTGACTCAGGATCAAGTGTTCTTGGATCACAGTCAGGTATGTCTATGATCTCCTCAAGTGTAACGGGGGCTTTACTTTTCTTGTTCTTCTTCTTCTTTTTAATGTTGCTTGATGTAGGGGAGTGAGGTATTATAGCAAGAGCCTTTTGTTGCTCAGTTTCTATCATTAATTGCTTGGGAGGTGTGGTGTCGTGGCTAGGTTTCTCGGTCAATACCTGTTGGTTAGTTGTAGACGTCTCTACATCAACCTTTTCTTGACTTGCAGCCTTGTCTTCCTTTCAACTTTCCTCGGTGGGTGCATCACTCAGTTTATCCTCTCCATTGGTATTTTTCTTATCCCCTTGCTCATCACCTTTGTCCATCAATTTGTCTACTTATGTCTCAGGTGGTGTCTGTTTTGACTCAGTCATTATATTTATTACTTGCATCAATAAACACATATTTCCTGGTATTTGTGCCTGTGCAACATTAGTAGTGTCCTTTTCATTTATTTTCTCGGTGGCAATATTGACATCTTCATCAGCCTTTGCATCATTATCAAAATCATCATTAGTGATATCTTCTATAGCTATGTCCTATGTTTCTCCTAATGATTGCAATATTTGAGGAATATCATCCATGGCCTTACTTGCCTCTGTGGTTAAGTCAATGGGATTGACATCCTTGGTGTTGTTGATGAAAATGTGCTCGGGGCTCGGGGTGGCCTCCTTTTCCTTGGTGTGAGCAGTCTTGGTTATAGCTAGTACCTTCCTAGGTGGATTAAAGATTTGAGTCCAAATATTATTTCTCTCAATGTCAATATCTTCGAGCTTATTCTGCAATACCTTGTATGCTCTAGTTTTTGCAGAAAACTTCTTGGTGTACTCCTTCATGGTTGAGTCAATTTCTTCAACTGAGGAGTTGGGCATGAATGCAACTAGGGATTTCTCCCTCATATGTTTCTCCATATGCAATGCATATGTCCACCTAGCTGATATTTTATCTTGTAGCTCCTATGGAATATGATTGCCAAATTATAGAGGTACATATTTGTAAGCTACCATCATTTTAATGATTGCTTCTTCTATTTTGTTCTGATCCTCGGTAGACAGAGTTCCCCATTGTCTAATATTGTGATGTTGTATACTACCCATGTTGATGATTGAATCTGCAATTTCATCAATTATCTTTGGTATTTTGGCCTTTTCTTCTTGGATTCTCTGTTCTCTTTCTGCCTTTTCAATATCATCCTTGTCTTCTCTTCCTCTTATATATTTTTTTCCTTTGTCTCAGTGCTGGTTTCTCAGTTGAGGCTTTCCTTTTTTGATATGTTTTCACTGTGCCTTTCTTCAATGGCGGTGAGTCTACCTTTGTTGTTTTTATCCTTGTCCTGGATGTAGCAGTTACATTAGTAACTTTTGTTTTCTTGGCCTTTGGTAGCTCTGCATCTGATTCTGTAGACTCAGAATCACTTAACTCTTTGCTTTCACCGGTGGGTGTATGTTCCTCGGTGATATCTACTAATTATTCCTGTTGGTACTCTCAAATTTGGCACCAATTTGGAGTGACCAATTCAAACTTTTCTCTAAGGCACGATGAGTACCCTTGAAAACTTTTCGAAGAAGCCTACTTGAAGTGCAAGTAAAATGTGACCTGATGATTTTCATAAGATACTAATTGGGGAACATGTGAAAAAACTATCATGGGGTAGATGAAATGAGTCACAACTTTCAGAATTCAAATTTGATATGTTTTGGAGACAGTTGTTTAAAGGAGTTCATTTAAATCTGCATTCTGCATATTGCCTAATTATAGCAAATGACCTACTTTGCATGCTTGCATCTTTGGCTGAATAAGGTTTCATGATATAAGGATGGGTCTAAGGTGTTGTAGGCATGAGAGAGAAGCTATGTTTCCATTTGCAGATTCCTAGGAGTTCATATGGTAAGTTTGCCCAAACTATTCGTTTGCAATTAATGTTGATTCTCAGTGTGAAGTGCAGATTTGTAGAATGACATACTTTGAGGTCTTACAAGTTTACACCCGGCTGAATGGAATGGAAAATTTAATGCTCCCCTATATTGTAGGCATGGAAATGTGCTACCATGAAGATTTTCAGGTCATGATGAATCTGTTTTCCCAGTTTGCCTATCCGATTCCGTTTGCAGTTTCTAACAATTCAATGAGACCAATTTGCAGAGTTGTAATAAGTTGTTTTTAAATGTCGCCGGTTCGGTGCTTCATATTTTGAATGCATGGTGGTTTATGTCTAGGTATTCTGAAGGGAATTAATTAAAGAAAGCTATGAAGCTGTAAGATAGCAGTTAGAGATGGGTGTGAAAGGTGTAGACAAGGTTGTCATGCTTGTTTTTTCTAGCCCAGTCGAATATGAGTCTTTGTGAATTTACATTTGTAGAGAATTTTCTTGAATAGATAAAATAAATAAAGCCAAAGGGAGCTTTGCCTCTCTGTGAAAGAAGTCTTGAAATCCAAGAATGCATCCTTGGAAAGAAGAGTCCACTATTGGTCAACATACTCTTATGTTTAGCTGATACTCATAATCTTCGTGGTGAGGAAAATACAAGCATTGAAATTTATTATCAGGATATTTCTATATTGGAGGCAAGAAAGGGATCAAAAAGTGAAGATCTTTCTTTTCCATTAATACAGCTGAGTCAAGTTCTAATAGAGGAAAAATTAAATAAATATTTTGCAAACACGAATTTGCAGGAGACAAAAAATAGTCATATTGCGGGGGGCATAACTTCAAATTCCACCATTGGATCATGCGCTATTTTGGATATGTTGTCACAAATCTAATTCTCCAGATTCTCACAGGAGAGATCTTCTAAATTATTCCTGGTTCGCAAGATACAGTCAAATGTGTGCAACACTATCTTAACTTCCCATAACTGTCACAAAATGCATTATCACACATTCACTGGGATTGGGATTTTTTAAATACTTATATACCCCAGCGCTTCAATATTGAAATAAGTAAAGAAGTCAAGAGGCCTTGGCGGGACCATTGGATGGAGGTATTAACCCATAGGTGGACCCCGTCATTTTGGAAGTAAAATGGAATAAGCTTTAAAATCATGCAGAAGATTAGTCCCACATTCGCCAAGAAAGGGAAAATATGGATGTTTAAAAGGTAAAGCGCTTAGTAAGAGATGTAAAGAAGAAGCCCGGAGGCTCTCCACGCATAGGTGGCAGACTCATTGGGAAGCATGCCTAGAGAATGAACACCCAAATTTTGGTGGGACCTGCAGGGATGACATGGCAGATGAATTGGCTTATAGACCTGGAGATTGGGCACGAATCTTGAAGTGGTTGAAATCAATGGATGACTTAATGGCTTAATGAGAAATTTGTAAGGAGGATATGATCAAACCATTAAGCCATTAGGCCATGTGGCACCTCAGACACATGGCAAGATTTAGTGTAGAGTAGAGGTAGCACCTCCACAACAAATCAGAGAATGACACATGGCGCCCAGTGGACCTGCGGACCAATCAAAGGGTGCCACGTGGCGCAATCTGGTGCACTGCATATTAAAAGGGATTAATTTAAAATTAAAATTGAATTTATCTCAACAAAGGAAAGGTTAAAAAGCATGCAAGTTGAAAGAGATCCTAGGGTTGACTTAATGGCTTAAGGAAAAGATGCATTAGATCTAACAGGTAAGCCATCAAAGGGAAAATTAAAATGAAATATGTGCACGGATTAAAAGGCATATAAAGTGGATTAATATGCAAAAAACAAAGATTATTGCATGATTGATTAATGTCTAGGAAAGGATTTAATATGTGCAAATTTTAAAATAAAAATGTGAAATATCATCTAATTTTAATAGTCTAACTATTGAGAAAAGACATGTAAATTTAAATTTAAAACTAAATATCCATACGATGGAAGAATTGATTTAATGGTTGAGGGGGCAAATTTTGTCTAAAATACCAAGTATCATATATTGCCAGAGAGGTCTTGAAATGAGGAATTTATTTTTGCAATTCATTTTGGTGTAGGATCAAATGAGTTTGAATAGAATGAAGAAACAATGAGTCAGCTTAAATTTGGAAAAAACAAAGAAGATGTTTCTGCAAATAAAATCATATTTTTGAGCAGTTGTAAAAGGTTCAGTTCAAGATATTTGGGAGAAGGGACAAGTGTTGAAGGGAGGATGAATCTAATGGTTTTTCTCTTTCTACTTATGTAGATTTCTTCCATTGTTACAGGGTTCCAAATCCTGGTCTCCACAGAGAGTTACAGAGTACTGGCTCCAGGAGCTTCTAGTCATTTCATGGTTCCATTAAGGATATAGTTTGTTGATTGTACCAGTTTTGTATTCAAATAGAATAGAATTTCATTGATTTTTTGTAGCTTATTGAAGCGGTATATTCCTGATTGCAAATTTGTGTATAGTAATGTGATTCTTCACACTTAATATGAGAATTCTAGATTCAAATATCTCCTTGGTGTCAGTCTTGTGAAGTCTGAACTTTCTGATTCTTTGCATGGAGTTTATCTATGTATGTGTTATCATTCTTCAGTTCTTATCTAGGATCAGATTAAATGATGTTGTAGATGTGACATAGTTTCATTCAGTTGTCTACAAGAGGATTTCTATAAGTAGTATTGATCTGGATTTAATATGTTAATGGCTTGGAATCTCTGATAGAAGTTGATTGTTGTATTTCTGAATTTGGTTAAAGGGGATTGCCCAATGGATAAAGCACTAATCATTGAGTAGTACCTTTTGTATTGATGTGTGTCTGGTTAAGTCTTGGCTATGTTTTGCATTTAAAGAAATAAACTCTGAATATCTGAAGGTTTTATGTGGTTTGTGGTTGTACTAATCTCCTGCTCCACTTCAAGGTTGATGTTCAATGGGTGATTAGCCGGTCACCTAGTATTTCTCGGTCATGTTGAAACCTTTGTGAGATTGTTGTTGATTGATTCCAAATAGAGTATTGAAGGCATTGAAGGGTATCCCCCCCTTGGTTTTGAAGAACCTAAAGTGTAGAAGGATGGATCCGCATCCTTGTTAATTAGTCTTTTTCAGTCTTCGTTGAATACTGGGAGTTGGCTACTCTGTAAAATCTATCAGAAAGTGAAAATGTTGTTGTTCAATAATCACAGCGTAAAAAAGAACCAACAAAATGGTGACTCTACTGGGGAGAGATGTAAGAAATTTTGTTGAACTTCCAAAGAATCTTTCTGTTTTATATTGTCTTAAATGATTCAGGTTTATCAAGTTGAGCTAGACTCCTGGCCTGATTGTTTATAAATCCAATCATTTTTTTCCATGTCCATTTGAGGATAAGAGTCGTAAATGTTTGTAAATCAAAAATTTCTTCAGATCCTAATTTTAGCCTGGTTATTGTTGTTAAAAGAATTCTGAGTGTCTTCTTTGGGAAAGGAAATGTGTCAGATCTAATCGACTTGATGAAAGTTTGCTATCTTTGTTTGAATCCCAACTTGTTTGTTTTCTAGTTATGTTCTATATATTATCATAGCAGTGAGTGGTGACTTTGAAATATCTCTGCACCAGTGTGCACTTAATGATGAAATTTGATGATCACTTGGAAACACTTGCAGCAAGGATCTAGTAGATTCTTGAAAGATTCAATGGTGGATTGACAAAATCAGAAAGAAATAAAGGACAACAACAAAATAATTTTCCTAGGTATTCCTCAAAAGTGTTAATGAAATATATTTGTTTCCTTATTAGGTGAAGAAGTCACTGAAAATAAGGAAAGTGAATTTAAAGGTTTCCCATACTTCTTGTTTTACAAGTCTCAGTTATCAAATTCAGAAGTATGTTATGTTGTTATGTGAAACAAATGATTGCATAGTTGGATGAAATCTTTGTGAGTAAGAAGATGTGTTGTCAATAAATAGTGTAATGGAGATTCTAGATCCAATAGATCAGGATATGTTGTCTATATCTAAAGTTTTTCTAGAAAATCTTGAAGAAATCCAAAAGGATATTGCATTATTTAATCAGAGAATACAAGACCAAGCCATCTTGTTTTTGAAAAAACATGTAGGAGAGATAAATGAAGAATCCATACATGTGTTTTATGAGAAGTTTTCCAATGCATATGATAAGCTACCGGAAGGGATTGAACTTCAAGAGTCTACATATTTTCATTTGTTCTTAGAAATTTGTATGCCTAAGTCAGTAAATTAGTCTACATCATGTAGAGAGGAAGGCATTGAACTGGTTAAGAAATGGATATATGAGTTTGAAGAATCTGAGTTTGAAAGTAGTGATGATGCTAAATCTAGTTGTGCGGACAATGCTGACTATGATGCTGATAGTGAAGTAGATGAATATCAAGATGTCAAAGATGAAAATCTAGTTGTAGATTTTTCCATTGGATTTGAAGATTTGTTTTATTATCAGCATGGCAGGGAAGACTTTTGTTCTCAGTTTGGGGAAGAGTCTTGTGATCAGCAGGAGAATGGTTATTATGCAGATGAGAGTGGATGTGATTGTAACCACCTGAATTTGGTCTGTTCCAACTATGGACCCTATTTTCCCTAAGTGTGATCATACCCCCAATTATGTCCAAACGACCTTGTTACTGCTTGGCATAATTCTTTTGAAATCAATTTAATCTCCTAAAGTGATCAAATCACTAAATTATTTACTTTTAGCCAAAATCAAAATCAATCAAAAACATGGCTAAAAATGATTAATTTGCTAGGAATTAAGTAAATCCCTAAATCAATTATCCACTTGCAAAATAACCCATTCCCCTAGCCTATTTAATTTAATTAAAATGGCTATAGTCCCATTAATTATTAAAAAGCAATTAAATTGTTTAAATAATTAATCCCTATATTTTAAATGAATTAAATAAGTTTAATTCATTTCATTTATATTCCCTTAAACCCCAACCTAACCTATCTCAACTACTTCTACCCTGGGTTCTAACCCATCTCAACCCATTCCCTCCATGCTAATCTAATCCTAATTCTAATTCTAACCTTAACCCACCTCCTAATGTTGTCACATTCCATCAAGGAATGATTAACAACTCAACCCACTTGAGAAAATCAACTTTATCAAGCATGACTTTCCTAAGGGACCAACTTGCCAAGTTGAGCCTTACACTCCCCCATGCCTCTTAAATGAAATCCATTAATAACCCTTAATGGATATTCCCTCTTGCCCATCCCTCATTAATGCCCAAGGCATTAATGGCTCTTACATCTCATTAATGACCTTTGGGGCTCCATTAATGAACCTTGTCCCCCCCCTCTCTCTCTTTCCCATTCCTCTATAAATTGAAGGGATTTAGAGCTCATAATAGGCCTAAAATTTCAAATTATAGTGTTTTAATGCCAATATTTTGAAGGCATATCAAAGCATTGTTATGCTACCCATTTCTTCATAGCTTCATACACACTTCATTAGTCATTTTCTCATATGTTTATAATGCTCATTTTAGACTAATATGCATGCTAAATAGTTGAATAGTTGTTTTTAAACTAAATCTTTCATGCTAGGTTGTTTATGTCACTGGTATTTAGCATAATCTGAGGGCTTTTATGTTATTTGCTACACTCATCCTAGTTAGAAAGCAATAAGTCAATGTTATAGTTTGTATGCTCATTAACCCTTGTTTCTCACTAACAGAATGACTTATTGAAGTGTTGTGTTGCAGATAATAGGTGCACAAATATACACACACATTTCTGGTGCCCACCGTGGGGAATGATTTCCAACTTGGCCTCATTTTCTATCACTTTTTCACTAATTTGAAAGCCCAAAATCTTGTTACAGGCTCATTTTTTACCATTCTGGATTACATCTGGGATACGCCCTCGCATCGCCATAAATGAGGCTCACATCTGAGATTTCCTAGATCATTTTCAGTTCAGGCTCGCATCTAGGGAGCATACTATCACATCTGGTAAGAAAGGTCGCATACAGTATACTGTATCGCATTCAGTGATTTTTTAGGCTCGCATCTGGTTAAAAAGTTTGCACACTTTGTTTGCCTAACTCTAACATTTTGACAAGTTATGTTTTTGGTATCTTGTAGCCTAACAATTGTTTGCAGGTTGTTCTTGAAGGTTTTCATGGGAGTTGCAATAAAAAGATACTAACTTGGTTTTTCAGGTTGCCCAACCCCCATCTTGACCTCTGTTTACTTTCTTTGAAACTAAGAAATATTTTCCAATCTATCACTAAACTGACTAGCGGATTATGCTCTTTTCCTTTTAAGGAAAATCAGAAACTCACACATCAGTTTATGGGTTGAACGGAATTTGGAGTTAACTGAACAAGAAAACACATCATCTAATTCTTTTTGGATCAGTAAATGAACAACACAAATCACTAAATCTTATGGATTAAAGAACAAGCTCAAATATTTAATTCATTTTTGGGACACAAAAATTGAACAAGCAAACTCACTAAATATCATGGCTAATTGAACAAGGAAAATCTCTTTTTAAGAAATCTTGTTTTCATTAAAATAGGAACATCTAAATCAGACACAACATTTCTTGAGGGAAAGAACCACTTTGTTTGATTCTATTTTGGGAGAAAATGGTTTAGATTAGGAGAGTATGCTCTTCTTCTTCAGGAGAATCAGAAATCTAGACATCCAAAGCTCGCCAATCCTTGGTACATATATTTAAACCAGTAGAGGGCCTTCCGGTTGAGGAAAAAATATCCCGGGAATGACCCAAGTGAGGATAGGTTTTACGCCAACCCTTCCAAATCACTATAAATAGTTGCTTCCTCGTAGGCTAAAGCCTCAGAAGATAGAGTCGATTTTGTTCATGGAATTTTGACATCATTCCTTGAACATGCTTGGGTATATGTAGAGCGGAGCCGCCTGAATCTTGCTTGTGAGACTACATATATTCAAGTACTCATAGGGCTATACACCTAAATTTTGCCTTGTGCAATTCTATGGGGGACAGTTTCAAACAGATTGCCCAATAATCTACAACGACTTCAACTGAAATAATTCCTGATTCATCCCCAAAAGGGTGATAATATTTGTGCAAGGAAAAAAGTAATTGCCCCAAGACACTCATCATATTGTGCCCTCACTTGCGTTTGGAGTCAGCTAATACAACATCATGACTGGAGCCATTGCGTGCTTGGTGATGGCTGTATTCTAATTAGCATTTGAGTGTGTACCTGAGTCAACGAGAAAAGATTTTCATCCTCCCCTAGATAATAAGAACAAAATGTGTGTCCATTTCACCTCCCTAACAATGCAATGTTGTTTGATGTGTTCAAAAGATCATTAAAAAGATAAGCCCCTCAAAATAATCAACAAATTTCAAACCCTGGAGTACAAGTGTTTTTCACACATTACGACACCTCTTAACACAATCTGGAAATAAGCAACTTCATGCACTTCAAAAATGAACTTTTTAGAACTGACCAAAATTGACAAAGACATCATAAGATCACATCTTGAATTTCCCAAATCGCATCTGATATTTAGGATCGCATCCGGTATACTCCCTCACATTTGGTCAGAAAATAGGCGCATCTAGGATTTAGGCTTGCATCTGGTGTCATCAGAGGCTCGCATCTGGGAGCTCACATTCAGGATAGTGGGAATTTGCAAGATAAATTATTAGAAAGTCTCAGTTGATTAAGATACCCTTTTGGCTCTTTAGCTGGTTCCTGTTGTCTTTTCTGGTCTCCCTATTGTAGTTTCAAAACTTTTTCAAAACACCTACCTTGCATGCGTAGTCAGTCTTTCACGATTATTTCAATCTGTGTGGTCTACCCTCTTTCTACCAACAACTTGGTTCCCAGCTCACTATCAGGGAATTTTAACCCTCTAACGCTGGAATCATTTACATCCACCAACAACAAACAGTTACTTTTACCTAGACACGCCCACTTGAATGATTTGAAACTCTCACTTGCACTATTAGGAAATGTTGACAAAGTTGAGAAACAACTTCATGGTTAACACAAGATGCAACAAGTACATGTCTAAAGGATTGAAAGTACCTCCTAAAACACCACACTTTCAAGGAGAAACTTCCAGCAGTTCCCTTCTCGATCTAGATTCCCCGCAAATGGATAGTGGCACTTGCAGATGGAGTGAGGCTTTTGAGGAATATAATGATGGAAAATACCAAAAACCTGAAGATACTGATGAAGAAGAAGAATCCAAGTTCGAACAACCTTTATTTGAATCCAGCGGTGGGGATGAAATCACTAAAGAAGAATATGAAAAACTAAAACAAAGAAAGAGGTTCCACCAGATAATGGAAAGGATGATTGATGATGATAAAGAAAAGTACTTCCTCCATCTAGCATCCATAGGTGTCAAATTACCCAAGGATTATGATGTGGAAAAGCTCAAAGAAAAGGAGGTACCAAATCCTATATTTATTCTCACCAAACAACTCAATTTGATGCAAACAAAACTCACAAACCTCAAATAGGAGAAGGAGAAACCCAAAACCAAATACTCTTTGGACACCATTTGTCCATTTCCTTTTGACAAGAGTATCACTATGGTCCCATTTCCTCCCAACGTGGCAAGGCCAAAGTATGACAAGTACACTGGAGAAACTGACCCGCATGACCATGTGAGGGAATTTTGTTCTCTAAGCATAGAATACATGCACGAACGTACATACCTCATGCGATTGTTTCTAGGAAGTCTAGGAGGTAATTCCATGGAGTGGTTCTCAAAACTGAACCCTAAGGTCAAGACATTCGAGGAGTTGATCCAACAATTCATCCAACATCACTCCTACAACATCCAACATGATGTGACAATGATGGACCTATGTAATACCAAACAGAGAACTGGAGAATCATTTACACACTTCCTACAAAGATGGAGGAAGATTTTTTTTATGATATTCAAGGGCCATTCCCGAAATAGAGAAGATGGAGATATTTGTTAATAATCTAGTGCCTAAATTAAACTATGATTTATAGATGCAAGACTCTCCAAGCTTCGACAGAATGATTATAAATGCCCTTTGTATTGAGGAAGTCATGGTCAAAAGGGGAGAGATCACCCTTCAAAACAAAAACAATACCAACAATTCCAACTCCAAGCCTAAATGGTGGAAACAAAACAAAAATGTTGTTAATGACGGAGTGGTTGATGCCTCTAACTTTAATCCTAAACCCGAGGTATTCAATCTAACTAATGACATGCAAGCGAGCAAGGATGCTAAGGTAACGACCCCCGTACCCAAAAAAAAAATGATAATAGCAAAGGATGGACATGGACTTCAAAACCCGAAAGAAATTTCACTCCTTTGGGAGAGCCTCTTGAGACTATTCTAAAAACACTATTGGATAACAAAGTTCTAACAATCCCAGATTCCAAACCGTGGGAACCAATGGTCAAACCCAGGTGGTGGGATGATAATTCCTACTGTGTCTTCCACAAAAACAAGGGACACAAGACTAATAATTGCCTCAAGATTAAACATGTCATCCAAGACCTCATCGAAGGAGGTAAGATCAAAGTAGACAGACACACTACCAATGAGGATCATACATCATTCAACAAACCCTTTCCTAATTATGATCAAGGAGAAACATCTAAAGGGAAGAGTAATGAGGTAAACTACACCTATTCCAAAAATGACAATGTGATAAATATGCTTGACATTAAAACCAAATCCATCAATGTGGTCACAATCAAAGGTGTCTCATTCCACTCAAATGTTGTAACACGGAGCCAAGCACAAGTTACAGTCAAAGGACCTCCAAAATTGACATCAACATCCAAGGTTCCTATTGTAACTATTCCTAAACTAGCATCAAAACACATGGTTACTATTCCTAGAGCAAAATATGACTTCGTAGACCAATTGCAATGAACCTCTACCAAAATTTCCAATTTTGAGTTGCTCAAAATATCCACAGTACATAGGGAAATCCTAGAATAGGCTCTACATGCTGCTAACATCCCAAAGGATATAGATATAGACAAATTCCAAGCAATGGTCATTCACATCTCAGTGCCACATTACCTCTCCTTTTCTAAAGAGGATGACAAGTCATTGATACATCCACATAACCAACCCCTCCATATTGAAGTCCTTATTCATAAATCTCATGTTAGACGCGTGTTGATAGATGGAGGAGTAGGATTGAATATCTATACACTTGATCTAATCAAGAGACTGGGTCTCACAGAACAAACAATTGACTCTAGATGTAACGCCCCGCCAGGGAACCCAAGAGAGATTAACCTAAACATGTCACTATGTGTGCTGAATAATAATTTTTTTTTTAAAGTTAACATAAAGAAACATACAATCATGCGGAAGCGATTACCATTTATACACATGTCTTACACTCACATAGATTACACGACTCAAGGGTTCCATGACGTTGAATTACTTAAAGCAAAACACAACTAACATAATAACAAGATATTCCATCTGATTAATCATAATAATTACAACTTACATAACCATGATTACAAATCTCATGGATAACCATAAATCTACTATAACACACACCCACTGCACATGCCGCAGGGTATGTGGTAATCACTCTAAACTACTTACTATTACAATTTCCAGATTAGGTATCACATGCGATACACTAATACAAGATATACAATAATCAAATACATAAATAATGATG
>MU224416.1:419026-464683 GCA_018584345.1 Thuja plicata
TATATTTTCATAGTGAACAAGATAATGTGTCTGGTTTTTATATGCACTATGAAAATAAAGGGAGTTATTTTTTGCCAAACAAGGAGATTATAGGTGTATATGAAATTGATGAAACTGATATCAATGACAAACTATCTCATGAAGCTCTCGATACATATGGGCTAAAATACAACTACCCCATGCAAATATCAGTCGGTGGGTAACCATCTACTCTATCATATCTACCCAGTCGACCATGAATCCATGCTGACCCCTATTTGGCATCAAGATGCCGCTTACTAGACCTGCTAAGTACACTGATAAATGATCATAATGATTGACCATATAGTCCCAAGACATATATCTCTAGTCAATGGTGTCATCCTAGAAATATATACGTGCAACACCAATTTCCACAGTCGTTGTTGACTCAAATCACACCTCATGCCTGATCATCAACATCCGAAGTATCCGCCAGACATCCTCAGGAGTCACTGTGATCTCACCAGTCACCAAATGAAAGGTGTTGTGCTCTGAGTGCCATCTCTCAGCAAGAGCAATCAACAACCCATGGTTTACCCTAATCTCAGGTAAACCCATCAATGAACGCAATCTGCATCGGATCACGGTAGTTTTCTCATCATCCAAAAGCAGTCCAGACAATGCAAGCACATGACTAGGGTAAGTGCTGCGAAATGTGACTACCTCAAACTGGGTCTATTTTGGACAAAAATGACAATTCATAAGTCTCTTATCTGCAACAAAGGGGCAGACTCCTAATCAGCTAAATAATTCCAAGTTTGTGGCACGCAAACGGGTCAAAAAGATTAAATTTCTAAGTCTCCTAACCAGATGCGATTCTGAAACAGAAAGGTGTGATCCATTTTACCAGATACGATCCTGGAAATACGGGATGTGACCCTAAATATAAGGTATGAGCCTAAACTGATAGGGTATGACACACTAATGAATTTCAGCTAAAATAAAGACAAAAATAAGGAAAACAAGATGTGATCCAGGGTATCCTAGATGCGATGCAGGAATCCAAAAAATTGGATGCGATCTTGGAAATACTGGATGCAACACAGGATTTACAAGTTGTGATCTAGAATACTAGATGTGATTCAAAATTCAAAAGGCCATAACTTCTACAAAAATGCATGAAATTAGATTTTGCAAAATTCACAAAGTATTTTTACGAGCACTTACTAGAGGTGGGTAGTCAGTCGGGTGCTAATGTCAATGGCTCATCTCGAAATGATGCTTCCTCACAGGGACCACCATCTTCTCTGTAGAGCTCTCTAAATTACTATGGATGAAAGTGAAAATGAATAGTGAAATGGTAATTTTTGAGGTTTATATTGGTCTTTTGAGCCATTTAGGAGTTTAGAAACTCCTCCCAAACATTTACAATTACATTTCTGTTCTCTTTTTGATCAATCGGGAACAAAATTGAAGGTGCCTACAATGTTTTTAGTAGCACAGTACCATTCTTATGACAATTTCAAAAACTACAGATTTACTTCATTTGTTCCAAGAATGTATCTGAATGTACATTTTATCATAAATCTTGGTCTGACATCATTTTATCCATCACATCACACACATTTTCATGTAATTAACTTGGTACTTGTGTGTTTATTTTTAAAACACACCTTCTTTTCCCACTTCTTCTACTCCCTTGTTTCTTGACCTAACCACTTCTTGCAAGTGATACGTTCTTTCATCTGAGGGATTTTATTTTTTTCCTTTGATTTCATTCCTGAGGGGGCATGATCACACTATCATCAATTAAATTTTTTCTCAAAGCAGCATTAAAAATGACTTCAGTATCAAACAAACTAGGGGTATGACAGTTTACTTCACTAAGTCAGAATTGTTGGATAGAAAGCTTTGGTTCTCATAAGCTGGATATCTTATGTTTCCTCATTTTAAAAGATTCTTATTAAGCTCCTGGTAGCTTCTTACTAACTTTTGGATGACAACCAAGTTCAGAATCAGTATTATCAATCTTTGGACTACAACCAAGTTCAGAATTGGTATCTTTAAAATCTTTTATTGATATTTGGACGAAAACCAAGTTCAAAATCAATTCTATCAGTTTGTTTGATCAAGTGCAAGACTGATCTCATCAACATTTCATTTGACAACCAAGAACGGAATTCTCAATCTTTCTGAAGTCAAAATTGAAAACTTTCTTTGAATCAATGCGCTGCTCGCACATCAATTCAAAGAGGAGAAAATGTAACCACCTGAATTTAGTCTGTTTCAACTATGGACCCTATTTTCCCTAAGTGTGATCATACCCCCAATTATGTCCAAACAACCCTATTACTACTTGGCATAATTCTTTTGAAATCAATTTAATCTCCTAAAGTCATCAAATCGTTAAATTATTTACTTTTAGCCAAAATCAAAATCAATCAAATACATGGCTAAAAATGATTAATTTGCTAGGAATTAAATAAATCCCTAAATCAATTATCCACTTGCAAAATAACCCATTCCCCTAGCCTATTTATTTTAATTAAAATGGCTATAGTCCCCTTAATTATTAGAATGCAATTAAATTATTTAAATAATTATTCCTATATTTTAAATGAATTAAATAAGTTTAATTCATTTCATTTATATTCCCTTAAACCGCAACATAACCTATGTCAACTATTTCTACCCTGGGTTCTAACCCATCTCAACCCATTCCCCGCATGCTAATCTAATCCTAATTCTAATTCTAACCTTAACCCACCTCCTAATGTTGTCACATTCCATTAAGGAATGATTAACAACTCAACCCACTTGAGAAAGTCAACTTTCTCAAGCATGACTTTCCTAAGGGACCAACTTGCCAAGTTGAGCCTTACACTCCCCCATGCCTCTTAAATGAAATCTATTAATAACCCTTAATGGATATTCCCTCTTGCCCATCCCTCATTAATGGCTCTTACATCTCATTAATGACCTTTGGGGCTCCATTAATGAACCTTGTCCCCCCTCTCTCTCTCCCATTCCTCTATAAATTGAAGGGATTTAGAGCTCATAATAGGCCTAAAATTTTTAATTATAGTGTTGTAATGCCAAGAATTTGAAGGGATATCAAAGCATTATTATGCTACCCATTTCTTCATAGCTTCATACACACTCCATTAGTCATTTTCTCATATGTTTGTAATGCTCATTTTAGACTAATATGCATGCTAAATAGTTGAATAGTTGTTTTTAAACTAAATCTTTTATGCTAGGTTGTTTATGTCACTGGTATTTAGCATAATATGAGGGCTTTTATGTTATTTTCTACACTCATCCTAGTTAGAAAGCAATAAGTCGATGTTATGGTTTATATGCTCATTAACCCTTGTTTCTCACTAACAGAATGACTTATTGAAGTGTTGTGTTGCAGATAATAGGTGCACAAATATGCACACACATGGTGATAACTCTTTTTCCCAAGATGATGTGAGTCAAGAGGTTGCAATCCTTGTGTTAAATGAACAAGATATTTGTAGTAGTAAAGGAGAGGTTAAAGCCAATGAAAATGAAGTCCAAAGTTTATTGAGCAACGAAGAAATATCAGAACTACTAGCTACTGATTTTCAAAGGTATGCATCAAATGTAGACCCTACTTTGCAATGCCCGGTTGATATATGCTTTGATAATGAAGACATGCAAGTGGCTGCAAAGTATGAAACCTATGCTGATTTTATTTTTCCTACTTCCAAGGCAAACAATGTGCAAGATGGAAATGCATATGACTGTGAAAAAAATGATTATGTTGAGTATGATGAATATGATGACTCATATGCTATTGAGGATTCAGATTTTGGTGAGTTTGATGTGGATTATTCTTGTGTACATCAGAATATTGATTACTCCCTTAAGGAGAGTGAGATATCTACATGTGTGTTTTCAGATTTGCCAATGACAAATGAATTATTATTTGATGATCCATTTTCAGATTTAGAGGATGCTTGTGGAGATCATGGTCAGGAAGTTACATCTATTCTTATGCAGTTAGATTTTTGTTTAGAAGAGTTTAATCCTAGTTTGCAAAGCACTATTTTAAATGAAGCTTATGTTTTGGTGCAAACTAGTATTCATGATGATTTTGTTTCCAGCCATGAAGAGGAGCTGGAATGTTTTCTTTTTCAGCTTGTCAGTGATGGTCAAGGGTGTGATGTTTTTATGTCACAAAGTAATCAACATTTGCAGTATTGTGTTAATTTCCAAGTATTTAGGGATGATGAATATGCTGATGGTTTTTACTATGATACACTGATAAGAAGTTGCATCATGATTGATCAAGCATATGATAGTGGTAATTTCAACTTACCTCTAATCCATGGAAATGAGAATCAAGTTTTTGATAGGGGTAAGTGGTAAGTTTAGTTTGGTGATTGTTGGCCATTTGTAAATATTGTACATGTTGTAAAGGCGCTTTGGTTTTAGTTGTGTGTTAGGTGTTTTGTGTTTTCAATAAGGAACCTGGTTTTGGAAGGTTAAAAAGAAGTCTAATTTTTGAGTAGTCTTCTCAACCAAGAGATTTTGAACTCTCTAGATGCCCGCAAGGGGCACATGTCCCTAGAAAGAGCCACTATTGGTACTCTCAAATTTGGCACAAATTTGGAGTTACCAATTCAAAATTTTCTCTAAGGCACGGTGAGTACCCTTGAAAACTTTTCGAAGAAGCCTACTTGAAGTGCAAGTAAAATGTGATATAATCATTTTCATAATATATTGATTGGGGAACATGTGAAAAACCTATCATGGGGTAGATGAAATGAGTCACAACTTTAATAATTCAGATTTGATATGTTTTGGAGACAGTTGTTTAAAGGTGTTCACTTAAATCTACATTCTGCATATTGCCTGATTATAGCAAATGGCCTACTTTGCATGCTTTCATCCTTGGTCAAATAAGGTTTCATGATATAAGGATGGGCTTGAGGTGTTGTAGGCATGAGAGAGAAGCTCTGTTTCCATTTTTAGATTCCTAGGAGTTCATATGATAAGTTTGCCCAAACTATTCCGTTTGCAATTAATGTTGATTCTTAGAGTGTGAAGTGCAGATTTGTAGAATGACCTACTTTGAGGTCTTACAAGTTTACACTTGGTTGAATAGAATGGAAAATTGAATGCTCCCTTGTATTGTAGGCATGGAACTATGCTACCATGAATATTTTTAGGCCATGATGAATCTATTTTCCCAGTTTGCCAATCTTATTTTGTTTGTAGTATCTAACAATTTAATGAGACCAGTTTGGAGAGTTGTAATAAGTTGTTTTTAAATGTCGCCGGTTCGGTGCTTCATATTTTGAATGCATGGTGGTTTATGGCTAGGTATTATGAAGGGAATTAATTGAAGTAAGCTATCAAGTTGTAACATAGTAGTTAGAGATGGGTGTGAAAGGTGAAGAGCAGGTTGTCGTGCTTGTTTTTTCTAGCCCAGTTGAATATGAGTCTTTGTGAATTTACATTTGTAGAGAATTTTATTGATAAGATAAAAAAAATAAAGCCAAATGGAGCTTTTCCTCTTTGTGCAAGAAGTCTTGAAATCCAAGAATGCATCCTTGGAAAGAAGAGTCCACTATTGGTCACCATATTCTTATGTTTAGCTAATACTCATAATCTTCTTCATGAGGAAAATACCAGCATTGAACTTTATTATTGGGATATTTATATATTGGAGGCAAGAAAGGGATCAGAAAGTGAAGATCTCACTTTTCCATTAATACAGCTAAGTCAAGTTTTAATAGAGGAAAAATTAAATAAATATTTTGCAAACACGAATTTGCAAGAGACAAAAAGAATTCATATTGCAGGGGGCATAATGTCCAATTCCACCGTTGGATCATGCTCTTTTTTGGATATGTTGTTGAAAATCTAATTCTCAAGATTCTCACTAGAAATATCTTCCAAATTCTTCTTGGTTCGCAAGATACAATCGACTATGTGCAGCACTATCTAAACTACCCATAATAGTCACAAAATGCATTATCCCACATTCACCGGGATTGGGATTTTTTAAATATTTATATACCCCAATGCTTCATTATTGAAATAAGTAAAGAAGCCAAGAGGCCTTGGAAAGCCCCTTGGCTGGAGGTATTAACGCACAGGTGGACCCTTTCATTTCGGAAGGAAAATGGAATAAGATTTAAAATCATGCAGAAGATTAGTCCCACATTCACCAAGAAAGGGAAAATATGGATGTTTAAAAGGTAAAGTGATCAGTAAGAGATACAAAGAAGAATCCCAAAGGATCTCCACACGTAGGTGGTGGATGCATTGGGAAGCATTCCAAGAGGATGAACACCCCAATTCTGGCAGGACCCACAGGGCTGACATGGCATATGAGTTGGCTTATAGACCTACAGATTGGGCATGGATCTCAAGATGGTCGAAATAAATGGATGACTTAATGACTTAATGAGAAAGTTGAAAGGAGGATATGATTAAGCCATTAATCCATTGGGCCATGTGGCACCTCAAACACATGGTAAGATTCAGTGCAGATTAGAGGCGGTGCCTCCACAATGAATCAGAGAAGGACACATGACGCCCAGTGGACCTGCACACCAATCAAAGGGTGCCACATGGCACAATCTAGTGCTCTGCAGATTAAAAGGGATTAATTTTAAATTTAAAATTGAATTTATCTCAACAAAGGAAAGCTTAAAAATCATGCAAGTTGAAAGAGACCCTAGGGTTGACTTAATGGCTTGAGGAAAAGATGCATGCGATCTAAAAGGTAAGCCATTAAGTCTGATTGAAAAGTGGCAAGAGCTTGTTAAATCTAGGAATAAAGGTGAGATAAAAGGGAAAATTAAAATGAAATATGTGCATGGATTAAAAGGCATATTAAAGTGGATTAACATGTAAAAAACAAAGATTATTGCACAGGAAAAGATCAAAGTGGAGAAATAAGGATAAGAGGTAATGTGCAGGAAAGGATTTAATATGTGTAGATTTTAAAATAAAAATGTGAAATATCATCTAATTTCAACAGTCTAACTATTGAGAAAAGACATGCAAATTTAAATTTAAAAATGAATATGCATACAATGGAAGAGTTGATTTAATAGTTGAGGGGGCAAATTTTGTCCAAAATACCAAGTATCGTATACTGGCGGAAAGGTTTCGAAATGAGGAATTCATTTTTGTAATTCATTTTGGTGCAAGATCAAATTAGTTTGAACAAAATGAAGAAACAATGAGTCAGCTTAAATTTGGAAAAAAACAAAGAAGATGTTTCTGCAGATAAAATCAAATTTTTGAGCAGTTGTAAAAGGTTCATTTCAAGATATTTGGGAGAAGGGATAGGTGTTGAAGGGAGGATGAATCTGATGGTTTTTCTCTTTCTACTTATGCAAATTTCTTCCATTGTTACAGGGTTCCAAATCCTGGTCTCCACAGAGAGTTGCAGAGTACTGGCTCCAGGAGCTTCCAGTCATTTCATGGTTCCATTAGGGATATAGTTTGTTGATTATACTAGTTTTGTATTCAAATAGAATAGAATGTCATTGATTTCTTGCAGCTTATTGAAGCGGTATATTCCTGATTGCAAATTTGTGTACATTAATGTGATTCTTCACACTTAATATGAGAATTCTAGATTCAAATCTCTCCTTAGTGTCAGTCTTGTGAAGTTTAAACTTTCTGATTCTTTGCATGGAGTTTGTTTATGTATGTGTTATCATTCTTCAGTTCTTATCTAGGTTCAGATTAAATGACGTTGTAGATGTGACATAGTTTCATTCGGTTGTCTATAAGAGGATTTCTATAAGTAGTATTGATATGGATTTATTGTTTTTATGGCTTGGAATCTCTGTCAGAAGTTGATTTCTATATTTCTAAATTTGGTTAAAGGGGATTCCCTAATGGATAAAGCACTGATCATTGAGTAGTACCTTCTGTATTGATGCCTATCTAGTTAAGTCTTGGCTATGTTTTGCATTTAAAGAAATAAACTCCAAATATTTGAAGGTTTTATGTGGTTTGTGGTTGTACTAATCTCCTGCTCCACTTCAAGGTCGATGTTCAATGGGTGATTAGCCGGTCACCTAGTATCTCCCGGTCATGTTGAAGCCTTTGTGAGATTGTTGTTGATTGATGCCAAACAAAGTATTGAAGGCATTGAAGGGTACCCCACCTTGGTTTTTTAGAACATAAAGCGTACAAGGATGGATCCACATCCTTGTTAATTGGTCCTTTTCAGTCTTGGTTGAATACCAGGAGTTGGCTACTCTGTAAAATCTATCAGAAAGTGAAAAGGTTGTTGTTCAATAATCACAGCATAAAAAAGAACCAACAGTTCCAACTCTCATCAGTTACCGAGAGTTTCTTCTTAAGTGTTTACACCATTTGATTTTTCTTCTTCCCTATTTTATTTACTACTAATCTAGTCTTAATTCTTGTCTTGGCTTCCTCATAAGTACCAAATTTGCTTATAGATTTGTCAACAGGTTCATTCAGTAGGGATTCAATAGCTTTTGTAGCTAGATCTATGTCAATTTCATAATCCAATGGTGGTAACCATGTTGTTCTTGGGTTAGCAGCTTTGATGAGTGTAGTGTTGGTGTCAACTACAAAACATATCTCATCCTTGTATTGTTCAACCAACTATGCATGTATTCTCATCCTCTTCTACATCCTATTCTTGAATGTAGTGAAATATGCATCCAATAGTGGAATGAAATTATCTCCTAGTGATTTAATGTAATCACTAATTTTTGTTGTGATAGGTTGGTTGGTGTCCCAAGTGACATTAATGATGGAGGGAAAGAAGTTCTAGAAGTAAAAGAATGTGCACATTAGTAGAGAATCGAACTTACATGTATTAGATCAGGCTGATCTAATTGTTCTCATGTTTTCTTCTAGTTGTTTCAATAGTAGCTCAGCTAGGTCTAGTTGCACACCTTTCTTTACTATCTTGTATGCAGTGTCAACAGATCCATAAGCAATGTTGTTCATTCTTCTTGCTTGAAATATCTTGTATCCAATCATATATGCACCAAATTTCATTTCAGGGTCAGTGATTAAATTGAATTTCAGACCTTTGTCATCCCATTCGACTCTAGTTAGATTTTCAATCTCAGGGCATCTAGGGTGCCTTAGGGATTTTTCCTTCTCGGTTATTAGATAACCAGTCACTACATGAATCACATCCTTTGTGATTGGATTAGGCTCATCTAACCACATTTTACCATCATACACTTGGCTGAGCACAATGTGAATCCATTGTCTTGAATTATTTTCGGAATAGTAGGGCATTGGTTAACCCTTTCACTTCAATGTGTTTGTACTCATTCTTTAGGTTTTCATCCTTTAATATCTTCTGATAAGCTTCTTCAAGTTCAAAATCTCTAATTTCTACAACTTTGTAGTGAATTTATGCATGGATGTCTTCAACCAGTAAAACCCTAGGTGGGATACTCCAGAATGCTCCCTTGTCATCAGGTTGAGAAGTAACCTCATGGAAAAATTTGTAGTTTGGTTCCTCACAAGTTGAGTTCTTGATTAGAACAACCTTTTTATCCTTTTCCATCTTGATCTTTGAGGTTCGTGAAGTGGTTTCCATTGTTCATTAAATTAGGGCTTCTTCATAAATAACCTATTAACTCAGTAAGTCTTGATACTCATGGGATGTTTGTTGTGAATGCTTGAAATTGGTTGGAGTAACTTTTAACGTGTTGTGAATCACTCTACAATGTGGTCACTCTTCTTTTCTCTTCTTCACTCTACAATTCTCTTTAACACTGGGTGAAAAAATGAGTTCATGTTGCCCTTTTTATAGAAAAATATATCCTAAGTGATGCATTGAATACTTCACCTACCACTTGGTTGACAAAATGTTGATGATTGGTTAACACACCAAAGTCTTCAGCTTGGCGAGTATACAATACTTGGCATAAAGTGTTAACTTGGTTGTCTTCCACATGTTTACCGATGATGCTTGGTATATAGTGTCAATTGGTTGTTTTTTTTCACATGTACACCAACATGTGGTTTATGCTCAGTTCATATTGACCAACAATAATAGATTCACAAAAAATAACTTGCAATACCATAGTGCATCTTCACTCATTCTAATTTGGCATATTCTCAATGAATATAGGAAGTGATGTAAAATACAGCTTTGTAGAGTGCAGTTCCATACTTACTTGTATTGCTTAGGTGGGGGTGGTGGAATCACCTGATCCATTAGATGAGGTGTCACCAACTGTAGTGCTTGGTCCAACATTATCATTATTTGAAGCTCTCCTCCACATTTGATTTCTCATTCTCCTAATGTCTTCAATAGTATTTCCATTTGCAAAAGTGCTTGCCTCTATCACTCGGTCTCTATAGTCCTTGCCTAAGTGACTGACCTTATGACAGTGTAAGCATACCATTCCAGGGTTAGTCCAGTTTCTAGAACTGCTTATCCATTTCCTCATACAGTTAGCAACTATATTTCTATATCTACCACATGTTGTGTAATTAACCCAAGTGTTGTAATCCCAAACATATGTATTACCGACTCTTCTAGGTTGATATGCATTTTCTTGTTCTTTAGGTTTCCATACTTGCTTTATCCTTTTCATACATTCATGAAATGTGTGGTCATGCATGTTGTAAGTAGAACAATGTTTTTCCATGTAAGATTTCTTCTTTGGAATTTTCATTTTAGATCCGCATTCATGTGCATTGTGTCCATGCTTGTTACAATTATAGCAATTACCTATGAATGTAGAAGTAGTTTTAGGAATACCTTTTTCTTTTCTCTTGCAAACATTTGATGTGTGGCTTGGTTTTCCACAGTGGTTACATGAACACTTCTTTGGTCTTGGATTTGTGTAGACATTCCTTTGATCATCTTGTTTTGATGATTCTCCATGCTTAGTATACCCTAAACCGGTATTGTTGTTGAGTATTCTTTGTCCATTCAGAAATTCATCCATTCTTTTTGTACCATCTTCAGCTTTCTTGATCATATGATTATCTTGTTCTTGAATCTTCACTTCATGCTTCATATTCTCATTTTATTCTTTTAGTTCACCAATAACTTCCAATTTTCCAGTAAGTTCCATGTTCACTTAGTTTGCCTCATGACTCATAAGAGCTATTTGATTGGTGATCTCAATGTGATGTTTAGTAAGTCTTTGTATCCCAGATTATTTCTCTTTCATTTTTCAGTAATCTTTCTTCTGTCATCAATAGCCAGAGTTCTTTCTTATTCAACTTGTCTTGCATTATTCATAACATCAGTCATTCTTACCATTTGTGTCTCTTGACCGATCTGTAGTACTTTCACTTGTTTAGTTAGATGTTGATTGATTTAATTTAGATCTACAATGGTTCCTTCATATGTGTTAAATGTATTACTAGATCCAGATCTAGATGAATCAAAGTGGTTAGGTATCTCTTCTTCATGATAATCAGTTTCATTGTAGCGAGATGCCATGACTTTTCTTTCAGCCAATAAATCTTTCATTTTGTTTCTTTCCTCTTTGTAGTGCTCAAAAAAAATCTTTATTTGCAAATTTTGATTCTCAATATTTTTATCAAGCTTATACCTTTCCATTGTATGATCTTTTCTCTCAAGTAATTAAACTTTTCCAAATAAGAAATCTAGCCCTGATAGCAATTGTTGGAATAATGGAAGGGTGTGTACTAAGAGGGGAGGGGTGAATCAGTACCCTTAAAAACTTTTGTCAATTAATATTTAGTACTCATTACTTGCATAACCAACCATTGTACCTTTTCTACTTCATGCATGCAATATCTTAGCATAAATGTAAATGCATGTAAACAAACATTGAAACATTCTTGAAACTTATTAACACATGACACAAGTATTTGATAACACAGAAAAAATTGTTAGAAGGTAAAAAATATGGTGGGGATGAGCCCTACAAAGCTTCACTATCTGCAGAATGGAAGGTGCCTATTAGGGCTAAAAGTTATGATCACTTCTGGTGATCTTCTCCTACTAGGAGTAACATGTCAGACTTTTTAAGTCTACCTGATTAAGATATTTTAACAACACAATGTATGTGTGCACTCGGTTAAGAGATTTACATAGAGACTGTTAAGTCCACCTTGTGAAAGGATTTTACTGCTTGCTACAATTGTTAGAGAGTAACAAAGTATATGACCTGAAGGCTTGCAATCTTACATTTCTAATTACAAATCCTTCGAGTTCACAAAATTATATCACCTTATTGTGATGGATAATACTTCTATTCTACTCGGTAGCCTTGTATGTAGTTCTTAATAACTAAATTATTCTTTATCTATCCTTCTGCATGAAAAAATTTGTCTGATGCATTGATGTCCTTGGTGGCTATAATCATCATATTCTTGATTGATTAATACATCTATATATACAAGATTTTGACGTAATTAGGTTTCACGCTTTTATTGAAAAACTCTAAGATCAAAGGTTAACAACTTGACCTTGATCTCCTAGTTTGCATGAATACAATCAATTAACTAATTAAATCCATCATTTACACTTTTCTTGATCCACAAGAAATGGTTATCTAGCTAAGAAAAAAGCTATTTTAAATACTAAAGTGCCTTAGTTGACGTGTAGTTGAGATCCTCTTTTTTCAGTGAAATCTATCTCTCGGTCTAGACTGGTGCTCGATGATGTCTTTGTATAATGGTGTTCGGTTGATATACTATTCAGTGTTCAAAACAATTCAGTGACCACTACGCTCGGTGTATGCTATGCTCGATGAGTGTTGTCATTTGGTGATCATGACCGACCAAGACTATCTTCTTGTATACTAATGACAACTTTTGATCCTTTATGGATGATCAGTTAATACTATTGTATTGAGAGATAGAAATACCAATAGTGGGTAGATCTTAACCAATCTAATTTATGTAAAACCTTTAACAGGGTACATCTCTAAGTGTAGAGATTGTAAAATACTCTAACCGGGTAGACCTAACAAGTCTTTGTATACTCTTAACTGGGTAAGCTATCAAAATGGCTAAACTATGTAAGCTCTAATGGAGCACCCTTTATACTAGAGTTAGTGAAGGTTTTGGGTGTCATCCCCACTATATTTTTGTCCTCTAACCAAGGATTTATGCGTAAACAAAATCATGGAGTTATGAGTTCATTTACTTGAATGGTTTTATGTTATGTTTTATGTTTTATTTCAAGTTATTGAAAACGGTAAACAACAACAACAATATACAATTTAAGTTATAAAAAATTTTATGATACCGATTCACCCCTCCCCTCCCCATCCCAACTTACCATAATCATTCCAACAATTAGTATAAGAGATTCTACTCTTGAGTTATAGGGTTTGGCCACCTGAGAGTTAAAGATCCTAGTCATGGAATGTTTTAGGAAATTCAAAAGACTTGATGGTCTTGATCTGAATTGGAAGGTGCAAGAGAGTTAATCATTGATTTGAAGAAGAAACTTGAGAGATATCTAAGGGTTGGATTGGGAATTTATGATGAGGTAAAGGTTACACAAGAACAAGTTGATACAATTGAAACAACATCTGAAGGGAGTGTTACTGATGAATCCTAAATAGATATAAAAGAACTACTAGAAAAGAATGATACACTTACAAAGCAGTTGGACCTAATGAAGATAGATCTTGAAACCAACATGAAAAGAATGACCGAATTGATTGAAGGAAAGAGGATTTATGAAGATGAAAATAAAATGATAGAAGATGATAAAAGATAAGTTGAAATGAAGCTATTGGAAAAAGATAATAAGATCATGAGAATTACACAAGTTCACTATGACATGGACTATCAACTTTTGAGTGAAAATCAAGATAACACTAGAAAAGAATTTGAGAATCAAGCACTAAAAGCTGAAATTGATAGAATGGATCAAAGATTGAAAGATGAGAAAGTTGCAAATGCAATACTGAAAAGAAATGAAGAAGCACTGGAATCTCTGGATCAACAATTCAAGAATCAGAAGCAAAGAAATGAAAAAATAGGTATTGGATTCAAAGAGGACAACACCACCGAGAAAGGACAATCATAAAAAGCACAAAGAGATGAAACTACTACATCCCCACCGAGACAAAATAAGTTGAGTTGCAATTATTGTGGGAAGCCTAGACATATTGGTAATGTCTGTAGGAGTAGGATAGGTAAATCAACAAGTACACCTAAGTTTGATTGTTATTGTTTTATCAAACAATAGGCATGGACATAAAGCATTTGAATGCAGAACTAATCATGCTAATGATACAAGGAAACCTAAATTTGATGGCTACTGTAAGAATTATAATAAGCTTAGACACAAAGATGAAGAGTGCAGAATAAAGTGATGAGGTCAAGGATGGAGGATCCAATAAAGGACTATCCAAACTTGCATCCAACAACAAGAAAACACAATAGAAACAAAAAAACACAAGATATTTCAATATCAAATTTATATTATTTCAGAATCCCTATTACATGCAACATGCCAGGCTGTAAGGCCTTCCCGGTTAGGGCCAATTACATCAATAAATTCAATAAAATCTCACAGGATCCAACCTTATCCATCTACCCTATGGATAAGTGGAAGAAACCAAATCTAAACTTGTTCTCGCAAGCCACCAAGCAATCTGCAACCTCTGTCTACCCACTTACAACTATCTATGACAACTTACAAACTTTCAGCTCATTAGCTTACTCTGCTATCCTCTATCTATCTTCCCATTATCTTCTCTTTCATGTTTGTCATATCTCTAAAAATCAACCTAGACTCCCTTTTATACACACTTTCACACAAGTCGGCTTTCAAACAATAATTAAATGAACCAGTCAGCCATACACTCTATGATGAAAAAATATTAAATGTGCCAGTCAGATGCAATTAATAAAAAAATACATAGAAGAACACATCAGCCTAGATTTAGGTCCACACATGATCTAAAGAGAGACCCCACATTAATTACGCCATAGAAATGAAATGCAAAATTTGGCGAGAATAGGATAAACAAATCGGGAACAGAGATCACTGAGAAATAGAAAATAACTCAGAACAAGCATACCCGAGCAATAGAAAACCAACTCAGAACAAGCATAACTGAGCAACAAAAAACTAACTTGGGACAAGAATACCTGAGAAATAGGGTAACATAGTACTTCACCGAGCAGTCTCCAAACAAGATAAAGAACAAAAGAAAACATACTTTTGGTTGAGCAGGATTGCCAACTACCCCAAGATGCTCCTACATCAGACACCCTAGATGGAAAAATATATTCTCAAAAGTTGGATGAACATCTATTGGGATTCAACACATAGATCCCAAACTAGTTCTTGATATACATGTCTTCCAAGTCCTCAACCAGCACACTCTTCCCTCGATTCTTTTTCTTCTTCCCCTTACCACTTGTACTTGCTGGTTTATCTTCATATTTCTCTACACTCATGCCTACACCATCCAGTATAATCATTTTAGATCTACTACCAATGCTCAAGTTCCTCCTTCCTTCACCTTCATCTTTCAAAGGAACCAAAATAGACTTATGTCCATCTTTTAGGATAGTAATTAAATTTATTTTACAATAATGAATAGCCTGTCTATCATACTGCCAAGGTTTACCAAGTAAAACATGACAATAACTCATCTCCACTATGTCACATAATACTTCATCTCTATAAGTACCAATGTGAAAACTCACCATGCACTGCTCTTTCACCTCTACTACATGACCATCTTGTAACCAAGTTATCCTATAAGGACAAGGATGCCTCAACCTTTTCAAACCAAGTTTCTAAAACATCTCCTCAGCAACTAGGTTGTCAGTACTCCCTCCATCAACAATCACCTTACAATTTTTACCACCAGACTTGCACATAGTCCTGAACAAGTTCTTCCTCTGACAAAAATCAACTTTCTTTGAGGGTAGACAAGTTTTTCTAAGCAAAAGATTTATACCCTCCCCTCCAAGTTCATTCTCATCAACCTCATTAACCACAACATTTTGGTGACTACCAACCTTCTTATCTGCATGGGGACATTCAAATGAACGATGTCCTTCTTCTCCATAGTTGTAACAAGTATATTTGAATACACCTCTGCCTATCTTTCTCCTCAGTTCAATAGAATTTGGCTCATCTTAAACCCTTGATTTATCTTTTACCGACTATTCCTATTTCTCTTTCCCTCAGGAATTACTATAATGTCATCTCTTTAACTTATCTTTTGCCTTTAGTGCATACTAATAAGCATCCTCTATAGAGTCAATCTTAAAAATACCAATCTCATCTTGGATATTGAATTTCAAACCATTAACATACCTTCCCACATTTTCTTTAGAAATTTCTCTATGCCCAAACTGAATAGTCAACTTGTATAACTCCTTGGTATAATCTTCCACATTCATCTTCTTCTGTTTCAGATTCTACAACTTCTTAAACAATTCAAGTTCATAGTAGGCAGGAATGAACTTAGCCTTCAGCTTTGCAACCATCAACCTCCATCGATTGATCTTCATCTCACCTTCTTCTTCTCAGTCCCTCTACAACTCTTTCCACCATAAAGCAGCATGCCCCTTCAA
Organism: Thuja plicata; assembly: GCA_018584345.1. NCBI lineage: Eukaryota > Viridiplantae > Streptophyta > Pinopsida > Cupressales > Cupressaceae > Thuja > Thuja plicata. Next base: position 435,533 of record MU224416.1, read on the forward strand.
CTTAGTTTGTGCCAACATCACTCTAAGCAGATCTTCAATGTCTTATAGCTCAAATTAGTCTTCTAACTCACCGATCCAATCAATCAGATCCTTAGTCTTTAATGTACCTAAGAAATTGGACACCTCCATTTGATAACTTGTACTCAATTAAGATTAATATCTCTACAACTGACCATATTTGCCTCCTCCAAATCTCACCATCTGATGAGTTCTGTCATCTCCACTAGATCCAGCAGCTTCAAAATCTTCAACAGCTTCTTCATAACCATCATCCATTTTAGGACCTCTCTATAATCCAACATTTATGATACCTCCTATGATTTCATTCTTCATTTCTGCCATCTCAGATCTAAATCTTTATGTTATCCTTGCTTCCACCTCCTCATAAATATCTACAATCGCCCTAGGGTCCAATCTTCTCGGAGGCATCTCTCAAGATCTTCAAAAACCCTAAGGTCCACAAGAAATGAACTAGTATCTCTACTAGGTTCTCATCAACCACAAGAAATGAACCATCTCTGATACCACTTGATGCAGTCAAGGATGGAGGATCCAATAAAGGACTGTCCAAACTTACAACCAACAACAAGAACACACAACACAAACAACACAACACAACACAATATATTTTAATATCAACTTTATATTATTTTAGAATTCTGATTACATGCAACATGCCAGGCTGTAAGGCCTTCCTAGTTAGGGCCAATTACATTGACAGATTTAAAAAGATCTCGCAAGATCCAACCTTATCCATCTACCCTATAGCTAAGTGGAAGAAACTAGATCTGAACTTGTACTCGCAAGCCACTAACCAATCTGCAATCTCTCTCTACCCACTTACAACTATTTGTAGCAACTTACACACTTTCAGATCATTAGCTTACTCCTCTATCCTCTATCTATCTTCCCATTATCTTCTCTGTCATGTCTGTCATATCTCTAAACATCAACCTAGACTCCCTTTTATACACGCTTGCCACAAGTTGGCTTGCAAACAATAATTAAATGACCCAGTTGGCCATACACTCTACGATGAACAAATATTAAATGCACCAGTTGGATGAAATTAACAAAAAAATACATAGAAGAACACATCAACCCAGATTTAAATCCATACACAATCCAAAGAGAGACCCCACATTAATTATGCCATAGAAATTAAATGTAGAATTCGACCAGATCAGGATAAACAACTTAGGAACAGAGATCACCGAGCAACAGAAAAAAATTGGAACAAGCATACCTAAGAAATAGAAAGCCAACTTAGAAAAAGCATACCTAAGCAATAGAAAACCAACTCGGGAAAAGCATACCCAAGAAAAAGGGTAACATAGCACTTCACCGAGCAGTCTCCAAACAAACTAAAGAACATAAGAAAACATATTTTTGGTTGAGCAGGATTGCCAACTACCCCAGGATGCTCCTGCATCATAAAGAAAAGAAATGAAAATTGGAAGCCTAACCGAGAGAATTCTAAAACCAAGTAGACACTTCTATACCAAGGGACTACAATACAAGAATTTCATGTTTATCCTGTGGAAGGTATAGACACATTGCTACAAATTGCATGTTGATACGCAGAAGGAACAACATAAGAGCATGGAGAAATCCTGGCATGGCATATTTTCATTTTCATAAGGTAGGACACCTTGCAAGGAATTGTAGATACCGAGGTGATGCACCAACCAAAGAAGAATCTGAAGTAAAAGCCCTTACTACTGTTGAGGAAATCCAAGAACAAATGAACAAAACCTACAGGAGAAAGACTCAGGATGAAGGATATCATCCAGAAGCACAGGCTGCACCATCTCTACCAAGGTTGTTGCATCGATCTCCACCTAGTCGGTGAGAAGTATGTAGGAACTACATGCTTATAATAAATCCTACTTCAGTTCCTAGAAATAGAGTTGAGATCCATATCAACATATTCAAAGGCAATGGGATAAGTTGTATAAATTTTGGATGAATATTTATATATATAGTTATTTTGTTTAACTCTATCAAGAAAAGTAAATATGTAGTCAGTAATAAAGGTAAAAGGGACTCGGCAAGTGCATTTAATGCACATTAATAGAGCCGTTGGAAAAACTAATTGAGGAAAAGGTATAAATAGGTCATTTTGAAAATCATTTGAACCTAACATTTACAAAAGAACATCAAGTACATTTGCAGAGAGACTATTGTGAGTGAATTCAAAGTGACTACGAGATATTTTGTGAATCTTTGCAAGAGTTTAAAAGAAACATTTGAGATATTTTCAAGTTGATTCTTGAAAAGTTGTGGTTTGTCAAAGCATGCCCTAGTTTTTTTAGTCCAAGAATTTGAATTTATCAATGGCACAAAAGTTGCAAACACCTACAGTTATGAAGGAAGTAGATCCAGTTAATCCGAAATACAAATTACCCCCAGCTATAGCCGCCGACATAGATATGATGGGAGACCTATCTTCGATACCGCTGAGAGCTATTTTAATAGAAGATGTACACACGTTTATACTGTTAGAGTTAAAAGGATATTTTCACTTATTAATTAAATAATTATTGATTTAATTATTAAGTCACCTTTCACTTATTAATTAAATCATCATTTAATTTAATTAAGTCCTTTTATCTCTATTTCACTTAAGCTAAACTTTAGGCATGCAATAATTGATTCTTTTATTAATTATTCATGCAACCTTGGTTTCTTCACCCAACCTTGGTTTCTTCACCCATCTCAGGGTTTTGATCTCCTTTATAAGGATTGATCAATTTGTAATTATTAAATCCTTTTTGTAATTCCATTCCATTTTTATTGAATCAATTGAGGATGTTTCCTCTTTCACAGATCTATTGTTTTTGGCCTCCATAGCTTTTGCTTTTCTCTTTCTATGATAGGTGTTTGCATGCGGGTGATTCTTGGGAGCTGTAGGGTTGATAGTTTTTCATAAACTCGAATATGGTATCAAAGCTCTACCCTTTCATGCCCCTATTCTCTTCATGAGAGATTTAGCCTTGTTCTTTAAATTTATGTTTTTGAGAGGTTTTTATCTCAGATTTTCATGGATTTTGGGAGGATTTTTTTTTTGGAGCACTTTGGGCAAAAAATGACATCTAGGTTGTGTCCGTAAGGCCCAAGAAACCCAATTTTCATATAAGGCACGTCCAATTTGGACACAACTAAAATTTGGGCTCTATGTTTGCATGCACTACCCTTAGCATGCTTTACGAGGCAAAAGTTTGCCTCAATTTCCATATCGCCTTGATTTTTGTGCCACCTCAATTTTTGTGCCACCTTGATTTCCATGTTGTCTCAATTTGTGTGCTGCCTCAATTTTCATGCTACCTCGGTTTCCATGCTGCTGATGTCAGCAGTCATAGGTCTAACAGTGAGGTTAAATTTGACGGCCATGAAACTGTCATACAACTTGCTTTTTTTCATAATTAGCACCCTGCGGTTTTTTTCTCTATCTGGCTGATTTTTGACTTCTTTATATCATCAAAAATCTCTTTCTGAGCTGGACGCTTTTCTGGAGGTTAGATTTTTTAATTTTTCCATCTTGTAGCCTTTTTTGGCAGTCAAAGTCAGTGATCTGTTTTGCACTCTGGTGTTGACGGGGTTTTGCTGACCAGGTCCACCAACAGTCATAAGTTGTCACCGGGTACCGGAGGTACCGACCAACTCCGCCTGTAAAGGTTATCCGAGGAAGTTAGATTCCCCGGGCCTTCAAGCACCTAGGTGTCGGGTCACGACGGTGCGGGCCTCAGTTGGGAGAAGTGACTATTTTCGAGGGGGATAGCTGGTTTCTTCAACTCGTTCTCTCCAGAGATTCAATAAGGTAATGTTTCCCCTAGCATTCTACACTTAGAAAATAAAATGAAAAAGATCCTGCAGGGTTAGAAACACTTCATCTAACTATAGTCATGTTTGAACGTTCAGGACATCAATAATACTCTGATATACTACACTAAATACTGAAGAAATACACAACCATCAGTTAGTATTTTATCAGTAGCGAGGGAAAAGAGGTCGTTAATCTATTTGACATATCAGAGTAGAAGACATAAAAAACATGAAACATAAAATACCATTAAATCAGAAGCATGAATGCCAACAATGTCATTGCAAAGAATTCTCCCTTCTTCATTAATGTCTTTTCTAGCAAGCACTGGTGTGTGATACAATGGTGGCTCTAGGGGAGCATCTAACTAAAGGAAATAGAACAATGGAGCATTGAGCTCTGCAACTTAAATGAGAAATCACCTTTCTATTACTGTGGACAATAAAATCATCAATTTTGCCGACCCTTGGAAATGGGCCGGTCTGGCTATTTATACAACTCTCTTCTAACCCTAACCCTATTTTACATCATGTTTCAATAAAATACAATATCTGGGGGTCGGTACAACCTGCGCCACCATACAAAATACCTTGAGACGGAATAGGCCTGTCCTATCAGAAGAATGAGACAAGAATATACAGCGGAAGAATCGGCCTCAAGAAGAGAGCCAGGAAGGAGAAGGAAGAAAGTAGGTCCCTCGGGGATCGAGGCTACATGCCTCATAAATGGAAAATGTGGCACCCTATCTCCAATGTGCTAGGTGTACCTCTAAATGGCACCTCAAGAAGACCATCTTGTCAGAAAACCAATTGTTGAGTTGACACCCCCTTGATGCAACCAACTACCTTCTGACAACTTTTATTAACCGCTCCTAAAAGTGACCGGTCGGCCTCGGGGACCGGGACACGGATCACTCGAAAGAATACAAAACTTGGGATCCGAGACTCCGGGATCCAGAAACTTACATCCCCAAAAGAATAAAGAATACTAAATGTTTGAGTTTTCTCTGGCCTCCGGAGAAAGCTCAAGGCTACTTATTATCATTGAAAGCCTGGAGGAGGCGGGTGATGCCATCTTCATCTACATCTTTCAGGCCGGCCCTTCGGTACTTGGCCACTTTAATCTGTTCCCCTAGGTCTGGAACATTTTCCTTAAACTCATCATCCATTTTTTCTGCATCATGGCCACTAAGTACCATACAAGTTAATCTCGTCATCTGGGCACCATCTATTCCATCCAGGGACTGATAACGGGACTGCATCATTTCATCAAAACTCCCCAAAACTGAATCCTCTGGCGTGTATGTATCTGCACCGAGGGGGTCAGCCCCATAAATCTTTGTTACAAAAGACTTGTATAAATTGAAAGAATATTTTACTGCATTAAATTTCTCGTGCAGAGTCCCCACCAGTTGCTTGGTTACCTCCAATGTGAGGTCAAGTCTGGAGTGCTAGGTCATCACAAAATCAAATGATTCGTCCCCCAAAATTCCAGACTCAGAAATCATTTCCTCTCCCAGGCCAAGGAGCTCTTCAAGCTCCGCCTTCCATGCTTGATAATTTTTGATATCACCCTCCCATAGGTCAATAAGAGTCTCTGCTTGGTGTAGAACCTGTTGGGCCGCATATAGGTTTGGGAGGGTGGATACCAGGAAATGCTAGGTGTTTCCTATCTGTAGAGCGACCCACTCGTTGACTTCCTGGGCCTTCTTCTTCATCACTCGCAGGGAGTCTATGTCGCTCTGTGGTAGATCTTCAGAGGTGGAAGCCTCCGGAGGAGCAGCATTGATAGGTCGAGCTAGCTCGGTAAGCAACCCCATAAGGTTTGCATTTTTCACCTTTTCTTCTTCGAGCCTTTGGACTTATTTTTCATAATGGGCCTCTACTACCCTAGCTGCCTCCTTCAGCAAATCTACCTCACCCTATTTTTCTCTTTTTCCCAGCGATACCTCTACAACGCTGTAATTCCAGGCTCTGTGGTTGCTTCATCGGTGCCTGGGGGAGGTGTTGCCACAATGGCAACTGTTTCTCCACCCATCCTGATTCAAAGAGTATGAACCGTCCGGGCTTTCTTGGCCTTCGGTGGGGCCTGGACCTGAGCTGTCATTTCGGCCAGGGAGAGAGGAGTTTCAGGAGTGGACGGAGCTTTTCTTTTTCTGGTCTCTACTAACCACTGAGGCGGCAGGGGTGGCTTATCTGCCAGAGTCTATTCTCTTGGTTCTTCTCTGGTGTCCTGTGGCTGCTCCTCAGTGATGGGGGCCTCATCTATCCCTTTCTCTGTATCTTCTTTGTCAGTAATATCCTCCTCAGCAAAATCCATCTCCTCAGCCTTGTCCTCTGTATCTATTACTTTTCCTGGACTTTTTTTGGCTTCTTCGGAGATTTCCCCTTCATGTTTCTCCTCTTGTTGCTCAGCCTCTACCGCCGGGGCCTCTTCTTCTGTTGGCACATCATTTGGCAGTAGGGGAGGTACTGGGCCAAGATTTAAAGTTTAGGCCATGGTAATCACCTGCCCAAAGGTAGCTCCCAGGAGTGGCGCTTGGAACGTGGCGGCTGGGGTTACGGTTATGCTCGAAGGTCTGGTTTCCCCAGCAGATGCCATTTTTTCATCCTGCCTTTGTTGGTCTACCCCTAGACTCCTCATTTTAGGAGCCTCAGAGGCAATCTCTGGCTCTGGCTCCCTTTCTTTGGCCTATTTTTCATGCTCCCGCGCAGGCTCTTGTTTCGCGGCCTCTTGTTCTGCAGCTTCTGGTTCTGCCCCTGGGACTTCTGTCCCTGCTCTTTTGGTGCCCCCCCACAAGTTTCTGAACTCCTCAGTTGCAAAGACATCATCAAATTCCTCCTATGAGGGGGGACTGGCCGGGACTTCGACAGGCTCTGTTTCCTTTTTCGGCTCTGGAGAACTGGAAGAGAGGATCTCTACTTGTGGGGCCTGGGACGTACCCAACCCCAGCTCTGCCTTAGGCTTTTGGCTAGGCCTCTTCTTTCTTCGGGTAACCAAAGGTGGTCCTACATCCTTTATTGCTGCTGCTTCTATTGGATCTACCCCCGTTGCCTTCACCATTAAGGCTGCCAGTGACGGGGAGGAAGGGGGACGTATTGGCCCAGCCATGAGTACTGGAGTGGCCAGCCGTATTATTAATTTCTCCCTCATATGTTGGGAGGCTCCCACTGACTTCTTTATCTATTCTTTTATGGGAAACTCTTGTGCAAGAGGGGTCATGTCTATTCCTTTTCCTTTATCCACTCCCTACGAAGAAGTCCCAGTGCCTGGAGTTAATTTTGGTGGTGGCTGGACTGCCCGGCGGGTACTTCCATGGCACACCTTCTTGAAGTAGGCATGACTTTGCTCGACCACATCTCGAGTGAAGTCCTCAATTGTAGGCCCTTCCTGGGCATCCCAATTTACCAGTGGAAGGGTCATTGTATCGATCCCCTTTTCCTTGTACTGGGGATCCATAGTGGGGGCAATGTCTGAGAAGTCCTCTGGGAACCTCCGGAGCTTCAACATTTGCATCATACCTACCGTCATCCTGATGAAGTGCTGGCTCCGCACCTCCATGTCATCTTGGAAATCTACCCAGAAATCCTCCATATGGCAGTGATGGGGCTCTGAAGCCCGGGGAAGTGCCGTTGCAATCTTTCCGTGCTGATCAAAATTTTTCCGCTCCAAGTAAAACTCTTCCAAGTTGTATCTTTTTAGTTCGTTGTCCGCCTCTTTTGCGGCGGCCAAGCTGCATGAGTAGTTCCCACAGATGATTGGGAATAGAATGTTGGGTATCTTTTTCAAGGCAAAGAGTGCATGCACCTCCATTATCTACCTACAGTATTCCAAGAGCACGATCTTGTCCCCACAGTGTTTGGGAAACAAGTAGGGTTTCTCGGAGAAGCCGGTGACCGTAATGTAAGTGTGTTTTTGGAACTGGATGTAGTAATATCCATAAATTTGGACCAAATTCATCGCCTCTGAGGATAAGCGATATCCTTCGTCTCAGGTGGGTGTGAGTAGGTGATAGTAAACGAACGCATCATTTACCTGGCAAAAAATGGGGAAGCTGGCCTCCCATTGAACCTGTGGGAAATGGGCCCATGGTGCCTTTTGTCCTGGGCCAATCCCGAGCATGCCATCTATAAGTAGGCCATGGGCATGGGGCCTCTGCTGTGCCAGGGCCCAAAAATCATAGGAAGACATGTAAAATTTATTCTTCCTGGTCAGCTAAAGGAACTGGGAGTCAACATGGTTAGAAATTATGGCTGTCCAGTCGAAGTATCCTCCCTTGGTGGAGATGTCGAGGAGGAAGTAATACATCCATTTAGAAAATTCTTGGGTAGAGGGCTGCCCAAAGACTTGGGCCAATGCTATCATTCCCATCTAAATTCTCTTTTTGAAATCAGACCTGGGAATTTATATTTTCATCCTCTTAGGGTCCCTCTTTGGAACCTTGAGCCAATGGGTGTTCATGTATACCTGGGAAACATCCTCTAACTGTGTGAATTGGGCCAAGGCATCTGACCTTGTAACCACAAAAGCCTTGGCGAATTGAGGGATCCCCAGACCCGCTTGGAATGTGTCTGGGTCGAGGGATACCAGAGGAGTAGGGTACCTGGTTGGTTTTGTAGCTGCGAGCATAACAGCCCAAATAGAAGAGTTGTAATTGGTGGCCAGTGTGAGGATAAGCTCTAGAGATTGTACAGAGCATGGGAAACAAGCCGCTTTAAGGATCCTAGAATCCCCGATGTTGATGGCCAGCTGATCTCCAGCTTGTCACTGGATGTACATCATTTTTACTAAGGCTTGCATTTCTGGCCATGTCCCGACATTGGTGTCGGTGATGAGTTTAAATTTGGACTCAATCTTTAAGCTCATGATTACATTGTCCCGCACGAACTTCATGGTCAGGGGCAATTTTTCCAGGGCCCTTTCCATTTTGGATTTCACTGCCGCCCTGGTAGCCATTGTGGAAGGTAGCTCTGGACTTCCAGGTGGAGAGGATGCAGATGCTTTAGACATATTTGGAAGTGTACTCTGGAAACCTATAAGGCAAAGTGACCGTCAAAATGTGTTAACAAATAAATACTCTATGGTCTGGGAATCTCATCACCGTGATACCTGCTTTTCCTAAAAAGTTAATTTCATTGAGAAAATCCGAAAAGCACACACATTATATGAACTTAAGATTGACTAAACATCTAGGCACCGGGGATTTTATCACACTTGGTAAAGACATGGGATGGATGATGGCAGGTGACCCAGAGCCCGGAGAAGTGACCGTTGGTGAGGATGTGTAAAAAGGAAAACCACCAAGCCCACGTGGGCGCCACGTGCATAGGTATTAAATGGGAGTTATGGCGATGAAAGCGGAGCCAACTGTTCGAACACATGAAAAGTGAAGGCCACTTGGATGAAATTAATTGTGCGCATGGGACACAAATGAGGGTTTGGCTATTTTTACAGAGGAGAGAGAAAACTGCCTGTTTGAAACCGACCGAGAGCCGAGTTTCAAATAGGTGGTTTTCTGCCCCGAAATAGATTTATAAGAAAAAAACCAGTGACACAGGAAACTCGACCACCTTGCTAATCTTCCTAGAAGGTTATACACAAAATATAAATGAAGAGATAAGGGATATATATATGGGGAACAGGCAGATATACAACAAATATATACAAACTTACACATATCTACACTGCCGAATGACATCCGCAGGAAACCAGGCAAGGCACGGAGTATATATAGATTTATACATAATCTACAAACCAACCACTTCTACGCAGAGGGTGAACAACCCTCTGGTGGAGCCGACCCACCAACGGGTGGAAAAACTAGAAAAGAAAACAAACAAAACCGAAGGACGACAAACCAAAACAAGATAGAAGAAACACCAGACTAACAAAAAGAAAACAGGCCAGAACGGAGACACCAACCTGAGAATGCTGAAAGGTGGAGGAAAGGAGGAAGTTACCATGGGAGCTCTGCAATAGCTACAACTGCCATTTGATCACAATTCGACACTATGAAGCACTCACAATTGCCTGAGAAGAATGGAAGTGTTAAGCACTGATTGTAGTTAATTCTCTACAAATTGCTCTGTAATCGCTCTGAAATCGCTCTGAGTGCTTGAGTGTTTTAATCATGATAAATGTGAAAGTGACAGATAAATTCTATTTATACCCGTGGTAAAAAAGGAAATCTACCACCTTTCGGCAATCCCCGAACAAGCAAACCTCCAGACCCCGGGCCCGGCGATTCCCCGCGACGATCACTTTTCAGACATCATGGCGAAGAATCTCGGGTTCTAGAGTCTGGTTCTTGACAATGAACAACCTCCAGGACCAAAGTCCTAGAGACAGAAAACCAACCAAACAAAACACAACAACGGGGAAGAAAACCCCGGAGAAAGAAAACAGAAGGAGAGAAGGCAAGAGCCGCAAGCAAAAACAAAAACAAACAAAAGAAGAAAAAAAAGGGGGACCCAACATTTTGCAAACAAAATGTAGGGACGGGGATGTAAGGCATAACAAATGGCGACTATCTGGGACAAATGCCTTAGCACATTTGAGAACTACAGAATCTCTAGTTAGCAAAACTGGAATAAGCCATTTTTTGAGGCATTTGACAGGCAATGAGGAACATATCTGAGGGAATCAAACCATACGGGATCCAGTCCATAGCCCTTTATCAGTGGTGTCGTGTGTGCTTTGGAAGGAGATCAAGCTGATGACCTTTGGGAGGAGTAGATAAGAGGCACTAATTACATTGAACCAGTCATCAGTATGCTCTTTTCTCCCGGAGACCAGAGTTTCATCCCGCTTTCCTTTTCTTATTATTTTATTTGTTTCTAGGTGGAAAGGCGGTACTTCTTTCACCATTAAACTTAAGCTTAGCTAATTTCAATGGCGATACTCCTTTCACCTGTCCACCTACACTTAGATGTTTGAAGAGGGGATAAAAATCTAGACCCGGAAAGAATTCCTTAAAGTTTTAGACCTGGGTCAACCAACCAGTACAACTGATCTACCCTCGGTGTGTCCAATTACTTTTTCCTTATATTACTTGTGTTCACTGATTGCAAGACTCCCGGAGAGAACACCCGAAGGAGATTGCTCAAAATGTGCCACATCCTGTGAAACAACCCCGGAGATCGGGCTCACTCCACTATGCTAAAGATAGATTCTAAAGTTCACCATGCCACAGACATCATACCAGAAACCAGAGTTTATGCAAAGCATTCCCATTCCTACAAGATAAAATAAAGCGCCGGGACCTTGGAAGAAAACCAGAAACAGAAATGAAAACACCAAAAGAGGGCTACCCTGGAGGGTAGCCAACAAGGCTATTTACGACACGGTACCTCGCAGCGAGGTACCCAGAAGAAATATTTACAAACGGACGACTTTACATAAAATACAACTTTGGGCGAACTTACCCTATTGAAATTAGTGTTTGAGAAACTGTCCATTGACGGGCAATGAGACAAGTTCACTAGTCAGGGTGTTAAGGCAGTAAGTATTTGTCCCACAGATTTCTGAGATCAGGTATGGTCTGAGCCAGAGCCATTGGAACTTGGTATGCTTTCCTTTCTTCTCCCGGGCCTTGTCCCACAACAGGACCAGATCTAAAATCTAAAAAGCTTTGTATTGGGCTCTTCTGTCAAACCATCGTTTTACCACTACTTGATGATGTACGAAATGTTCAAGGTCTTCGTCTCGTTGTTCTTCCATTCGCATTAGATTTAAGAGCCAAACCTCCATGATGTTGTCCCTGTTACTAAATTCCTGCATAAACTGTAAAACTGGGATCTGTAAGTTAACCGGGAATACAGGGTTCTGACCATAAACTAGATGGAACGGGGATGTTTCCAGGGCGGCCTTGACACAAATGCGATCCGCCCAGAGGGTGAATTTTAGCTTTTGATGCCAGTCCTAGGGATTCTGTTCTAGCAGGTGTTTGATCACTTCAAGTAGATTTTTATTTGTTGATTCAGCAACGTCGTTCCCCCAGGGATAATAGTTGTTGGAAAACTTCAAAGTGATCCTCCGATTGTAGGTCCATTTGAGTAAGTGCACCAAAGAGAATGCCAGACCATTGTCACATACCAAAGCAAAGGTCATTCCAAACCTTGTGACGATGTTTTCTTCCAGGAATTTGATAACTACGTCTGCCGTGTTGTTTTTGCACGGTATAGCCTTTGACCACTGAGTGCAGTAATCAATAGCAGTGAGAATGTATCAGTGATTGGCAGACAAGTTGGGGTTGATTTTCCTGATGAAGTCAAATGCCCACTAGGCGAAGGCTCTAGCCTCGAAGACTGGTTGTAAAGGCATAGCTGGGTTACGCTCATGATGCACCGCGGTTTGGCAAGTGTGGCATTTTCTAACATGAGTGTAAACGTCCTTGAATATACAGGGCCAATAGTATCTGACTTGAAGGATCTGATGGGCAGTGGCATCGGCTGAGCCATGCTCGGTTCCAAACTTCCCGTGGAATTCATTAATCACCTTTATAGCTTGGTCTCTGTCGATGCACCGGAGGTATACTCCTTCGTAGTTTCTGTGATAGAGCACGGAGTTCTTGATCATGAAGTGGGAACTTTTCATCCATAGTGCGCAGCATTTATTGGGAGGTAATCCCTCCAGGAATTTATTATTCAGTAGCAAATATACCAAATCAGTATACCATGGGTCTTGGGTGATAGACTCCACTGTGTAAGCTTGACATTCTATGTGGGGAGTCTCTTCAGCCATTTCTTGACTTAATCCCTTGCCCCAGACTATCTTCATGGGCTGCATTTCTAAGTCATATTCCTAGAGGATGGCCATCCATTTCCCCCATCTTTCACCCAATTCACTCTGCATTAGCAGAGACGTGACGGCCTGGTCCAGAATGATAGCATGTACCTTGCTCCAGAGAATATAATGCCTAAATTTATTCACTACGTGAACTAGAGCAAAGGCCTATTTTTCTAATGATGAATATCACACTTTGGCATTCTTGAAGGGAGAGCTCATGAAATCTATTGGTCATTCTTCCCCTTCAACCTTTTGAGTCAACACTGCTGCGGTAGAATGTGGCGAAGCAAAGGAGTAAATGTAAAATGGAAGGGAATAGTCTGGACTAGCCAGGACAGGTGCTTCTGTTATTGTCTGTTTGATCTGGGTGAATGCTTGCTTTGCTTCTGGACTCCATTCAATTTTGGTATCCTTCTTCATCATCTCATTGAGCGATTTGACTATTTCTACGAATTCTGTGATGAACCGCCGGACGAAGTTAATCTTTCCAAAGAAGGATCGCATCTCTTTCTTGCTGCCAGGCATTTGTAAGTTTAGCAATGCTTCGACTCTATCAGGGTCTATGGATATGCCCTTCTTGGAGATGATATGCCCGAGAAACTTCCCCTTAGTGACCCCAAATATGCACTTCTTGGGGTTGAGGGATATTCGATACCGGCGACATCTCTTGTAGATCTAGGTGAGATGGGAAGAATGGTTGCTCCTGTCCTGGGAAAAGATGGTCAAGTCATCCATGTAGATGATTATGCACCAATTCACAAGGCCCTCAAATGCAATTTCCATGGCCTTTTGAAATGTAGCCCTCGCATTAATCAAGCCAAAGGGCATCCTCCGGTATGCAAATGTTCCCCACTTGGTGGTAAATGTTGTTTTCTCTCTGTCTTCATACTTAACCATGACCTGGTTATATCCATAGTACCCATCCAAGAAGGACATCATCTAGGATCCATTCACTATCTATAACACCTCATCCAATGAAGGGAGAGGGTGATTATCTTTCTTGGAGGCCTTGTTCAAGTTTCGAAAATCCACGCAAAGGAGGATCTCACCACTCTTCTTTCTCACAGGGACTAGATTGGCAACCCATGTAGTGTGTCAGATTGGGAAGATTATCCGGGCTGACAGTAGTTTTTCTACCTCTTGATGAATCAGAGGCTCTATGAGGGGGTTGACCGGTCTTTTCTTTTTCTGAAAGGGCTTAGCATCAGGTTTCAGGGGAATAGTATGAGTCATGATGGATGTGTCATACATTTTCAAGTCTTCATAACCCAATGTGATTACATTGATGTATTCTCAGAGAACCGCAAGAATCTTCTCCTTCTCCTCAGGGGAACAGGAGGTACCAATGTGGATCATCTTTTCTTCACCGGGCTGGCCGATGTTTACTTTTTCAAACTTTCCTCCCTCGAGGGAAGATGATACCTTCTCCCAGGCCTGAGGGTCCGAGTCGAAGATTCATTCTAGTGAAACCATCCCCTTCAGGATGGTGTTAGTAGGTAGATCTATGATCCCATCATCTTCATCACCCTGCCCAGTATCATCATGGTCTCGTTCTTCCACTATCTAGTTTTTAAAGATGCCAATGTTCGCCATGAAGGCTAAGATATGTTGATCATCCTCAAAAACCTAAAAGTGGGTGACATTGTCTAGAATGGATGGGGTGGGGACCATTTCAACTGAAAATCTCTGGAGTCACGAGCCTGCCATTGGCTCAAGTGTGCTAGCAGAAACAGTGAGGGCATCTAGGACATAGTTCCGTCGCCGGGGAATGAGGTCAATGTCGAAGGAATTGAAATATTCAATAAGGCTCCAAGCCTTGTTGCGGTATGTGGCCAGCCTTTTTTCATGGCATGTGTATTGACTCCGGACTTGTTTGACAATCAACTCTGAATCACCCAAAGCCCAGAGGCAGGTGACACCTTTCCTTAATGCAAATAAGAGTCCAAGGACCAAAGCCTCATACTCAGTGACATTATTTGTATAGTTGAACTATAGTCTGTAGGATGCGAGGAGGGATTTCCCTCACGGGTTGATTAATTCTACCCCAGCCCCATAACCTTGTTTGGACCATGACCCATCAAACTTGAGGGTCCACAAGTTGTTTGTAATCTGGGGCTGGGGAATGAGGGTAGCTTTTGGATTTCTGTTGGGAGACTTAGTGGTTCCTTCCCAAACTACTGGCATGAGGGTAGAGTTTTCCTCCGGAGGTGTTTGGTTTTGAGATTCCTAGGGAGATGGCACCAATGAAGTGCATCCCGTAGGAACACTAGGCTCTGGGGAATCAGCTATATGTTCTTTACTCCAGAAGGCATTGATGTGCCGGTTAGCGACTGAAAGGCAAGGCCCACACTCAAGCTCTGAATGTTTTTGATAGTGTACTCGGCACCATGTGCCGAATAAGAGTGTAGAAAGGGTCCCTGTGGCACCTTTAGAGTCAACCTCAACTCTCATCTTTTCTTCTAGGTCCTTGGTTCTCTGCAGTACTATAGGATCCTCTCTGAGGATGAGATCAAATGTTAAGATTTCAAAGGGTCGGTACACCCCTGGAGAAGTCTCAGAGAAGAAGACCTTATTGACCCTCCCGACCTCGGTAAGGGCCTATTTCATCTGGGGTTCACTTTCGACCCGGACCTTATTTGATTCCCCTTCCCAGGGGAGCCATAAATGGGTGAAGTTGGTTGAAAAGTAACCATTCAAGGACTTAGACCAATTCTGACTTAATAGCATCCCATAAGTCTCTGGGATGTCCACCACTTGGATGTCGATTATGTTGGCTATCCTGGGGTCCTAGATAAGTTGTATCTAGATGTTCTTCAATTCCCCCACCATTTTCACGGCAGTCTTATCCAGCTGGATCACTGCACCATTAGATGGGGTGGGATGGAATCTGAGCTTCTGACAAATGGATAGGGGCATGATGTTACCCGAAGCTCCAGAATATACTAAGTAATTGTGTATATTTTTTCCTTGGATAGTCAGGCCTAGTAGGAAGGGAGGATCCTCATTATTCCCCCAGAAGATGGCCGCGTTAGCATCTTCAAATGAGACAATCTTGGGTGGGTGGCTGATGGCTTTTGGGTTACCTAAAAGCTTCAGAAGAGACTTCTTCTGCTCGGGACAGTTCAACAAAACCTCCATCAAGGTCATGGAGGTGGTGGTCTATTCTAACGCCTTTGTAATGTCAAATCTTCCTCCCAAAAATTGGTGATTTTCCTTGGCTCAGTCCTTTGCTTGGTTAGAGCTAGGACCCTTTGGAGGAGTAGGTCAGTTAGTCATGTTATTCTGGGGAGGAGGTGTGTCTTTGATAGGAGGTGTGGGCGTGTAAGCTGGTCCTTTACCAGCTTGACTCTGAGTATTATATAGAGTCTGCAGGTTGGTAAAGGCGTTGGCCTTGAAGGGCGGGATAGATTCATCAAAGAATCCCTGCAATTTGGATTTCTCTTCATTCTCCCCAGAAGTTCTAAAGAAGATGGTGTCACAGGTGAAGGCACTGTGGGTTGGCTCTTGAACAGGAGGCTCTGGAGGGGTGGTATCATGCGACTGTTGTCTATCTAGCTGGGAGATCAGGATGACCTTTTCCAATGTGGAACAATTTACCTCATTGTGTGAACCCATGTCATGCAATTTGCACTAATTAGTCATGGGCTGGAAGTCTGTGACTGGTGTGAAATTTGATGGTCCAGCACCATTTTGGTTGGCACTTTGGTTCGAAGGTGGGCCTCTGGTGTTCATATTGTTGTTCCATTACTGTTGGTTGAGCCTAGGCCTGTTGTTGAAGTTTCTTCCTCCGGCATTGTTATTTCATTGGCCGAAGAAGATATTTCCCCTCTGGGAATTTGAATTTTGGGGTGCGTAGGACCCCGCCTTCAGTTGACCCATATCCACAGTCAAGGTAGACAACATCGCCGGAGGGATTCAACCTCGGCGGTCAACTGTGTGTTGGAATCACAATGTGATGGTTGTTGTTGGTTTCCCAGGAAGGCAGTAGTGCTAGCCAGAGTCGAGGGCAGCAATCCTCCAGTCACGAACGACTGAAAGAAGGGCACTCCGGATGATTATGTCTGAGACTATTGTGCCTACTGTGGTTGATTCCAAGGGAAAGTTTCTAGACCTGGTACTGCCTGGGTCTGCGTTGGATAAACGTACCAGGCTTGCTAGTCTATCAGGGGTGGTGGGGGAGTCATTGCCATCGAGGGGGCACTTATTTCCAGATTGGGGTTATATCCGCCGGCGTACGTTGTTCCTCTAGGGATCATGTTGAAGGGCGTACTCTACCCAATCCCACCCAGGGATTTGTTGAGACCACAGGATAACTCTAAAGCTAGGTTGTAAACCTTTTCCAAAGTGTCCCGGTCGCCTACGGCAGTTGTTCTCCAAAGGAGAGTGGCAACGAAAGGGTCCATCGTGTTAAGGTAAGTCTGTATGGTCACTTCTGGTGATGGAATAAAAGGGCCCGTGCACCGCTTCAAGGCACGCTGGAACCAATGGTTGAATGCTGCAAGAGGTTCATTGGGTTCCTTCCTGATGGAGATGAACTGGCTATGGGACCAGGCTGGCTCCACATGTACATGAAAGGTGGCCAGGAAGGCGTCCTCCATGTCCTGCCAACTATTTATGGAGTTGGAAGGAAGGTTAAGGTACTAGTTCAACTCACCTTGTCCTAAAGACAAGGGAAACATCCGAGTCACAAAATCTTCATGCTAGATCTGGTGTCGGTTCATGGCATCTTTATATGCCTATAAATGCTCTTCTACGGTCCGTGAGCCTAAGTGCTCATATCGTGGGCATATCTTCTTTAGGTGGGAGGGTAAGTCGCTGATTACGCTCGAAAAAGTTTCCATGGGGGACCCAGTGTTTCTGAAATACGCAGCCATCAGGGAAACTTGATTTTGGATAGTTTGGGCACTAGTTCCCGGGATTGCCTAAGAATTTTGGGTATTCTGAGGTATGCTAGACCCCCAGACAATAGTAGCTGATGTGATTTTTGAGGTCTGTTTCTTTTGAGCAGTAGGCTCGAGTTTGACAAACCTTCCAGGATTCAGGGCAGACCTAAGGATTCTTTCAAATTTTGCTGGGGAGAAAGACCCAATCCCGCTGAAGACTTGACACCTAAAACTATAACTCAAGGAACCCTTAGGAGGTGTAAAATTGGAATCTTAGGAGGGGGACAAGTTCATGCCCTACTTCTAGCGCCAGTTTCTGTTGACGGGGTTTTGCTGACCAGGTCTACCAACAGTCATAAGTTGTCACCGGGTACCGGAGGTACCGGCCAACTCTACCTACAAAGGTTATCTAGAGAAGTTAGATTCCCCAGGCCTTCAAGCACCTGGGTGTCGGGTCATGACGGTGCGGGACTCGGTTGGGAGAAGTGACTATTTTTGAGGGGGATAGCTGGTTTCTTCAACTCGTTCTCTCCAGAGATTCAATAAGGTAATGTTTCCCCTAGCATTCTACTCTTAGCAAATAAAATGAAAAAGATCCTGTAGGGTTAGAAACACTTCATCTAACTATAGTCATGTTTGAATGTTCAGGACATCAATAATACTCTGATATACTACACTAAATACCAAAGAAATACACAACCATCAGTTAGTATTTTATCAGTAGCGAGGGAAAAGAGGTCATTAATCTATTTGACATATCAGAGTAGAAGACATAAAGAACATGAAACATAAAATACCATTAACTTAGAAGCATTAATGCCAACAACGTCATTGCAAAGAATTCTCCCTTCTTCATTAATATCTTTTCCAGCAAGAACTAGTGCGTGATACAATGGTGGCTCCAGGGGAGCGTCTAACTAAAGGAAATAGAACAATGGAGCATTGAGCTTTGCAACTTAAATGAGAAATTACCTTTCTATTACTGTGGATAACAAAATTATCAATTTTGCCGACCCTTGGAAATGAGCCGGTCTAGCTATTTATACAACTCTCTTCTAACCCTAACCATATTTTACATCATGTTTCAATAAAATACAATATCTGGGGGCCGGTACAACCTACGCCACCCTACAAAAGACCTTGAGATGGAATAGGCCTGTCCTGTCAGAAGAATGAGATGAGAATATACAACAGAAGAATCAATCTCGAGAAGAGAGCCAGGAAAGAGAAGGAAGAAAGTAGGTCCCCCGGGGATCGAGGCTACATGCCTCATAAATGGGAAATGCGGTGCCCTATCTCCAATGTCCTAGGTGTACCTCTGAATGGTACCTCGAGAAGACCATCCTGTTAAAAAACCAACTGTTGAGTTGATGCCCCCTTGATGCAACCAACTACCTTCTGACAGCTTTTATTAACTGCTCCTGAAAGTGATCGGTCGGCCTCGGGGACCGGGACACGGATCACTCAAAAGAATGCAAAATTTGGGATCCAAGACTCTGGGATCCGGGAACTTACATCCCCAAAAGAATAAAGAATACTAAATATTTGAGTTTTCTTCGGCCTCCGGAGAAAGCTCAAGGCTGTTTATTATCATTGAAAGCCTGGAGGAGGCGGGCGATGCCATCTTCATCTACATCTTTCAGGTCGGCCCTTTGGTACTTGGCCACTTCAATTTTTTCCCCTAGGTCCAGAACATTCTCCTTAAACTCATCAGCCATTTTTGTCGTGTCATGGCCACTAAGTACCATACGAGTTAATCTCGTCATCTGGGCACCATCTATTCCCTCCAGGGATTGATAACGGGACTGCATCATTTCATCAAAACTCCCCAAAACTGAATGCTCTGACGTGTATGTATCTGTACTCAGGGGGTCAGCCCCAGAAATATTTGTTACAAAAGACTTGTATAAATTGAAAGAATATTTTACTGCATTAACTTTCTCATGCAGAGTCCCCACCAGTTGCTTGGTTACCTTCAATTTGAGGTCAAGTCTGGAGTGCTGGGTCCTCACAAAATCAAATGATTCATCCCCCAAAATTCTGGACTCAGAAATCATTTCCTCTCCCAGGCCAAGGAGCTCTTCAAGCTCCACCTTCCATGCTTGATAATTTTGATATCACCCTCCCATAGGTCAATAAGAGTCTCTGCCTGGTGTAGAACCTGTTGGGCCGCATATAGGTCTGGGAGGGTGGATACGAGGAAAAGCCATGTGTTTCCTATCTGCAGAGTGACCCACTCGTCGGCTGTCTGGTCCTTCTTCTTCATCACTTGCAGGGAGTCTATGTCGCTCTGCGGTAGATCTTCAGAGGTGGAAGCCTCCGGAGGAGCGGCGTTGATAGGTCAAGCTAGCTCGGTAAGCAACCCCATAAGGTTTGTGCTTTTTGCATTTTCTGCTTTGAGCCTTTCAGTTTCTTTTTCATAAAGGGCCTCTACTGCCCTAGCTACCTCCTTTAGCAAATCCACCTTGCCCTGTTTTCGTCTTTTTCCCAGCGATACCTCTGCAATGCTTTAATCTTCGGGCTCTACGGTTGCTTCATCGGCGCCTGGGGGAGGTGTTGCCACAATGGCAACTATTTCTCTGCTCGGCTTGGTTCAAAGAGTATGAACCATTTGGGATTTCTTGGCCTTCGGTGGGGCCTGGACCTGAGCCATCATTTTAGCCACTGAGAGAGGAGTTTTGAGAGTGGACAGAGCTTTTATTTTTCTGCTCTCTACTAACCACTAAGGTGGTAGGGGTGGATTATCTGCCAGAGTCTGTTCTCTTGGTTCTTCCTTGGTGTCCTGTGGCTGCTCCTCAGTGATGGGGGCCTCATCCATCCCTTTCTCTGTATCTTCTTTGTCAGTAATATCCTCCTCAGTAACATCCATCTCCTCAGCCTTGTCCTCTGTATTTATTACTTTATCTGGACTTTTGTTGGCTTCTTCAGAGATTTCCCGTTTGTGTTGCTCCTCTTGTTGCTCAGCCTCTACCGCCGGGGTCTCTTCTTCTGTTGGCACATCCTTTGGCAGTAGGGGAGGTACTAGGCCAAGATTTAAATTTTGGGCCACGGTAATCACCTGCCCAAAGGTCACTCCTGGGAGTGGTGCTTGGAACATGGCGGCTGGAGTTACGGTTATTCCTGAAGGTCCAGTTTCCCCAACATATGCCATTTGTTCATCCTGCCTTTGTTGGTCCACCCCCAGACTCCTCATTTCTGGTGCCCCGGAGGCAATCTCTAGCTTTGGCTCCCTTTCTTTGGCCTATTTTTCATGCTCCCATACAGGTTCTTGTTCTGCGGCCTCTTGTTCTATAGCTTCTAGTTCTGCCCCTGGGACTTCTATCCCTGCTCTTCTGGTGTCCCCCCACAGGTTTCCAAACTTGTTGGTTGCAAAGATATCATCAAATTCCTCCTGCGAGGGGGGACTGGTCAGGACTTTGGGAGGCTCTGTTTCCTTTTCTGGCTCCGGGTAACTGGAAGAGAGGATCTCTACTTGTGGGGCCTGGGACGTACCCAACCTTGGCTTGCCTAAGGCCTCTTCTTTCTTTGGGTAACCAAAGGTGGTCCCACATCCTTTATTACTGTTGCTTCTGTTGGATCTACCCCCATTGCCTTCACCATTAAGGCTGCCAATGACGAGGAGGAAGGGGGACGTATTGGCCCAGCCATGAGTACTGGAGTGGCCAGTCGTGTTATTAATTTCTCCCTCATTTGTTGGGAGGCTTCCACTGACTGCTTTATCTATTATTTTATGGGGACTTCTTGCGTAGGAGGGGTCATGTCTATTCCTTTTTATTTATCCACTCCCTGCAAAGAAGTCCCTGGGCCCAGAGTTAATTTTGGTGGTGGCTGGACTGCCCGGCGGGTACTTCCGGGGCACACCTTCTTGAAGTAGGCATGACTTTTCTTGACCACCTCTCGGGTGAAGTCCTCAATTGTAGGCCCTTCTTGGGCATCCCAATTTACCGGTGGAAGGGTCATTGTATCAATCCCCTTTTCCTTGTATTGGTGATCGATAGTGGGGGCAGTGTCTGAGAAGTCCTCCGGGAACCTCTGGAGCTCCAACCTTTGCATCATGCCTACCGTCATCTTGATGTAGTGCTGGCTCTGCACCTCCATGTCCTCTTGGAAATCTGCCCAGAAATCCTCCATATGGCAATGATGGGGCTGTGAAGCCCGGGGAAGTGTCATTGCAATCTTGTCGTGTGGATCAAAAATTTTCCACGCCAAGTAAAAATCTTCCAAGTTGTATCTTTTTAGTTCATTGTCTGACTCTTTTATGGTGGCCAGGCTACATGAGTAGTTCCCACAGATGATTGGGAATGGAATGTTGGGTATCTTTTTCAAGGCAAAGAGTGCATGCACCTCCATTATCTGCCTGTAGTATTCCAAGAGCACGATCTTGTCCCCACAGTGTTTGGGCAACAAGTAGGGTTTCCTAGAGAAGCTGGTGACCCTAATGTAAGTGTGTTGTTGGAACTGGATGTAGTAATGTCCATAACTCTGGACCAAATTCATCACCTCTAAGGATAGGCGATATCCTGCATCCTTGGTGGGTGTGAGAAGGTGATAGTAAATGAACGCATCGTTTACCTAGCAAAAAATAGGGAAGTTGGCCTCCCATTGAACCTGTGGGAAATGGTCCCATGGTGCCTTTTGTCCTGGGCCAATCCCGAGCATGCCATCTATAAGTAGGCCATGGGCGTGGGGCCTCTGCTGCGCCAGGGCCAAAAAAACATAGGAAGACATGTAAAATTTCTTCTTCCTGGTCAGCTGAAGGAACTGGGAGTCGACATGTTTAGAAATTATGGCTGCCCAGTCGAAGTATTGTCCCTTGGTGGAGATGCTGAGGAGGAAGTAATACATCCATTTAGAAAATTCTTGGGCAGAGGGCTGCCCAAAGACCCGGGCCAATGCTATCATTCCCATCTGAATGCTCTCTTTGATCTCGGACCTGGGAATTTCTATTTTCATCTTCTTAGGGTCCCTCTTTGGAACCTTGAGCCAATGGGTGTTCATGTATACCTGGGAAGCATCCTCCAACTATGTGAATTGGGCCAAGGCATCTGACCTTGTAACCACAGAAGCCTTGGTGAATTGAGGGATCCCTAGACCCTCCTGGAATGTGTCTGGGTTGAGGGATACTAGAGGAGTAGGGTACCCAGTTGGTTCCACAGCTGCGAGCATAACAGCCTGAACAAAAGATTTGTAATTGGCGGCCAACATGAGGATAAGATCCAGAGATTGTACAGAGCATGGGAAACAAGCCGCCTTAAGGATCCCAGAATCCCCGATGTTGATGGCCAGCTGATCTCCAGCCTGTCGCTGGATGTACATCATTTTTACTAAGGCCTGCATTTCTGGCCATGTCCCGACATTGGTGTCGGTGATGAGTTTAAATTTGGACTCGATCTTTGAGCCCATGATTACATTGTCCCGCATGAACTTCATGGTCAGGGGAAATTTTTCCAAGGCCCTTTCCATTTTAGATTTCATTGCCGCCCTGGTAGCCGTCGCGGAAGGTAGCTCTAGACTTCTGGGTGGAGAGGATGCAGATGCTTCAGAAATATTTGGAAGCGTACTCTAGAAACCTATAAGGCAAAGCGACTGTCAGAATGTGTTAACAAATAAATACTCCAAGGTCTGGGAATCTCATCACCATGATACCTGCTTTTCCTGAAAAGTTAGTTTCATTGAGAAAATCTGAAAAGCACACGCATTATATGAACTAAAGATTGAATAAACATCTGGGCACCGAGGATTTTATCACACTTGGTAAAGACACGGGATGGATGATGGCAGGTGACTTGGAGCCTGGAGAACTGACCGTTGGAGAGGATGTGTAAAAAGGCAAACCACCAAGCCCACGTGGGCACCACGTGCATAAGTATTAAATGGGAGTTATGGCGATGACAACGGAGCCAATTGTCCAAACACATGAAAAGTGAAGGCCACTTGGATGGAATTAATTTTTCACATGGGACATAAATGAGGGTCTGGCTGGTTTTACGAAGGAGAGAGAAAATTGCCTGTTTGAAACCGGCCGAGAGCCGAGTTTTAAACAGGTGGTTTTCTTCCCTGAAATGGATTTACAAGCGGAAAACTAGTGACACAGGCAACTCAACAACCTTACTAAGCTACCTGGAAGGATATACACAAAATATACATGAAGAGCTAAGGGATATATACACGGGGAATAGGTAGATATATAGAAAATATATACAAACTTACACATATCTACACCGTAGAACGACATCCGCAGGAAACCAGGCAAGGCAGAGAGTATATACAGCTTTATACATAATCTACAAACCAACCACTTCTACACAGAGGGCATACAACCCTCTGTCAGAGCTGACTCACCAACGGGCAGCAAAACCAAAAAAGAAAATAAGCAGAACCGAAGGACGACAAACGAAAACAAGACAAAAGAAACACTAGACTAACGAAAAGAAAATGGGCCAGAATGAAGACACCAACTTGAGAATTCCAAAAGGTGGAGGAAAGGAGGAAGTTACCATGGGAGCTTTGCAATAGCTATAGCTTTCGTTCGATCGCAATCTGACACTACAAAGCAATCACAATCGCCTGAGAAGAATGGAAGTGTTAAGCACTGATTGTAGTTAATTCTCTACAAATTGCTCTGTAATCTCTCTAAAATCTCTCTGAGTGCTTGATTGTTTTAATCATGGTAAATGTGAAAGTGACAGATAACTTCTATTTATACCCATGGTAAAAAAGGCAATCCACAACCTTTCGTCAATCCCCGGACAAGCAAACCTCTAGAGCTCGGGCCTGGAGATTCCCTGCGACGGTCACCTTTCGAACATCATGGCAAAGAATCCTGGGGTCTAGAGTCTGGTTCTCGACAAAGAACAAGCTCCGAGACCGGAGTCCCGGAGATGGAAAACCAACCAAACAAAACACAACAATGGGGAAGAAAACCCCGGAGAAAGAAAATAGAAGGAGAGAAGGCAAGAGTCGCAAGCAAAAACAAAAACAAACAAAAGAAGAAAAAAAAAGGGGGACCCAACATTTTGCACACAAAATATAGGGACGGGGATGTAGGGCATAACATCCGGGAGCTATATCTTTCTCCTTCGGACTCTATTTTTTGACTTCCACATGGTGTTGGAAAGTTGGTTCTGTTATCCTTCTTATTGTATGGGTCTCACACCCAGAATTTGCTCCAGGTATTTTTTATTCAGTTTTTTGTATTTTTGCAATCTGGTGGCTATCTTGGATGTTTCAGGTCCTGGGATCATTTTCTATGCATGGGATGACTCCTTGAGAGCAGTTACTTATGTTTCTTTTGCTTTCAATCATTCCTAGATATTGTATACATCATTTTCTATAGTTTTTTTGTAAACGCACTGAGATAAAGTGCCATCATGCATGTTTGGGATCTTGCACATTTTGTGCCTGATTGTACTCGCATTATTTATAAAGTTCCATGGGGGGGTTGCTAAACATTTTTCAAGTGAGTGTTCCTTCCATGACATTAGCCTCATGTGTGTTAGCGACTGATCATCCTTGACACATACTTTATTTCTTCTTGTACGTTCTTCATCATGCAATTTTTCTTGGTAGTCCCTCAGTGTATTTGTTATACCTCTCCCCATCAGCATTATGGGGGGGTATTACTATTGGTTCTTATGTTTCCTTGGTTCGATGGAGTGAGCTATGTATTCAGTATTTGTTCCTATGTACTAGGCGGATGTAATGGCTGGTACCTATGCATTTCGGTGAGATGGATCATTTACCATATGGACACTCTTCTTTTGTTCCTATTTTGGAGGCTTCAAACTTGACATTTTTGCCATCTGTATCTTTGAGTTTTGATGTTTTCCTTGTTTGCCATCTAGATTTGAGTAGTGTCATTTGAGGGAAATCATACAAAGCAGTTATTTGATAGTGTTTTGCAGTTTCATACTTCAGAGATGTTCTACATGTTCTTTCTTTCTTCCTATTTTCTGGGACATTCTCTAATTTGGAGGCTTCTTCAATCCTTCACTAGGCTTCATCTCTTTTTAAAGAGGGGTTTTTCCCATTGAGTTTTCTCCTTTTCTCCTCTTTACATAGATTTTTTGTACTTGTGTACCTCATCAGGCCATGTTGTTGGGACCCATCTTTCCTTCTTTCTGTAGTTGTTTCTAGGTTTTTTAGCTTCTCCCTAAGTTTATCTTAAAAGGGGTGTTGGGACTAAAAAAAATGGTAAGGTTTTTTGAAGTACCATGTTAAAATTTTGCATTTTGACCCCCTAAAGTGCTTTTTGAGCCTATTTGCCCTGATGAGATTCTAAGGTCTACCATGCATGTAAGGTGCTCATCATTCTTTCTTAGGCATATGAAGACATCCCTGTTCGTCAATTTCAATTTTCGAGTTGTTTCGTGATGTCTTGTTTTAGGCACTTGTCAAAATCTGCATTTATGCCTAAGTGTCAATTTGTTGTAATAGGCATAGTTTTCCTTTGAATATCTTGCACCTATTAATGTTTCATGGCCCGCCACTTTTGGGATGTTTAGTATGCATATCAGATATTGGGGCCTCTTCATCAGCAAAAGAGAAAAAATCCAAATGACAAAGACCCAACTACCTCGGAACAATTTCAAGCATTTAGGCGGTCACAAGACAAATGACCACACGACTTATAGCAAATATTGTTATCTCATCAGCCAAAAATTTTGTCTCTTTTGAGTCTGTATTTTTGTCCTTTAGTCCAGTCATCTATAGCTTGTTGCATCCTTATTCTCCAAAAGGATTCCAAGATGACTGTGGCTGCCTATAAATATCAAGTTGTAATATTGTAATAAGGATGATAAAAATAAGACTACAAGGCAGATTACTAAATTGGTCTGACCATTGGTTTTTGAGTCTTCAAAGTGTACTGTTATTGAGTTCATTTTAATAAAATACAATGGAGTCTCCATTTTTGATGTCAATGGCGTCTTCTTTCATTTGTAATTAATTCTTGTATGTTCAATTTGTAAGGCATTTTGAGTATACTGATTACAAGGTAGTCATGTTCTTGTTTGTGAGTTATTTTCAAGGAGAGTATAAATCTTGCAGGTGATTGCAGAGAATTAGGGTTTGTGCAAGGATTTGATACATTGGTGTGAGGAATGAGAGGATAGTTTGTAAGGCACTCTATCTGGGGTTCAATTGTGTTCCAATTAATTGTCTTAATATGTGTATGCTCTGTTATGACTCTATTACCCATGATTAGGCACTGGTCAATATGCTGACATGTGGTTGCTATCATCAATTTAAATATTAAAACCTTTACTTTCTATTGTCAAGAACTTGTATGTGTAGTTGATTGTATTGAAGAATACAGTTCATCTTAGTGATTCCTTGAAGAGTGAATCAATAGGTCAGCCTTCCTAGGCCAAACTGGCATAAAAAGAAGAAGGATTGCAAATCCTTAATCCACTGTCAGATTCTCTATTATTCAGTAAGTCTGTCAAAGGTGCACCCGCCTGGGTATGTGGAGCCCAAAGTGTAGGAGGATTTTTATCCTTGTTAATTAGCCTTATTCATGTATGAATCTGAGTTGGGAATAGAGGGTCAAACATTTATTATTGTTTTAATCGATTCACACAAGAAAATGAGCTAACAAAATGGTGACTCTATTGGGGAGGATAAAGTTATTTAAAGATCATATTTAAAAGATATCCCAGAATCTGGTTGCAGACAAGTATTCATAATTACCACAGAAAGAGTTTTTCCCATCTGAGTCACCTAACAAAATGGCGAATCTGTTGGGGATGAGCAATGAAAAAATCTTGTTAAAGAAATTAGTAAATCTCTGGTTTGTTTAAAATAAATCAGATTTCAAGTGGGTTTTCCCACCTGAGTACGCCAACAAAATGGTGACTTTACTAGGGACAGAGATTACAAAATCTTGTTGAAACTTTCAGAATATCTCTGGTTTTAAAGGTTGAGTACCAAAGTACCCCAGTAATTGTAATCTGTCGGAGAAGTGAAGTTTAAAAAGCTCATAGGAGCTAATCATTTGTTGCTTCATTTCTAGAAAAAATTGTGAATCCTAATCCCATACATATTATGGGTGGCAACACTATTTTAAATTTGGAGAATCCTGGTTGTTTTGTGCCAGTGTAATTTCTAATTATTAGTTGTTATTTGATGTTTAAGATCAACAAGTTTAAGATGTTTCTTTCTTTGCTTGGCTGAATCAATATTCTGAATCCGATTATGAGAAAGAATGTCAAGAAGAAGAATCTGAAATTTGTTTTAGATCTTTGAGAGAGGCATCTTGGACAGTGTGTTTTATTTGCAGTGAAAGGAAGAAAAAGTCTGTGTGACTTTGCTGGTTAGAATGAACCCAAAATTGAAAAGAATTTGGCAAATAGATTTTGCTGTTTGAAAGTTCTCCTCTACAAGGAGATGGTGACTCTACGAAGAAGGAACCTGATGAAGCTACACAAAAGGTTGTAAATCTGCAGTGTTTCAAGTCAAGAAAGAAAAAAGAGAAGCCGCTGCAATTCTGGTCTAGGTAATCTTCTTCTTTTCATGAAAGAAAGTTATACAAATGGTTGTTCTCCATTAAGTGGTTTCAGCACAAAGTAGGAGAACTTTTAAGTTTGGTTGCATACTTCAGCAAGAAAATGTTTCAGCATGTTTGATGTGAATTATTGAAGTATGTTGTTGTAAAATTTAGTGGAGAGATTATAGATCTGCTACAAGATAGAAATCTGATTTTCATTCTAGTGAATGAATTTTTAGATCTGTGAAGAATGAAATATTTTAGTTCACCTAGTAGACAGCCCATCAGAAGAATCAATAGATCTATCTCTACTATAAGGTATATACCATTTTGTTTTGATGGAATACATGGTTTTCCCAATGTTATTCCAAATACAATTATAGATAAATTGCCAATATTTTGTGGGAAACAACATGATTCAGCAAGTC
Organism: Thuja plicata; assembly: GCA_018584345.1. Classification (NCBI taxonomy): domain Eukaryota; kingdom Viridiplantae; phylum Streptophyta; class Pinopsida; order Cupressales; family Cupressaceae; genus Thuja; species Thuja plicata. The sequence goes on from MU224416.1 coordinate 463,940, forward strand.
AGCATATTCAGTTGTTTGTTGATTTGATGGATGATTTTGATATTGCACATGAAGATGTTCATATGAAATTGTTTGTTCAGACTTTAAGAGATGATGCTCATGATTGGTTTTCTTTTTTACTAGCATGTTTGATATCCTCTTGGAGTGAGTTGCATTTAGCCTTCATGTTGCAATTTGGTGAAAGAGTAAGTGCACATGATGCATTTACTAAGTTGTTACAAATTAGGATTGAGAATGAAGAACTAGTTCCTAATTTTAACATCAGATTCGGAAAGGTTTATAATGATATCCCTGAAAATTGTAGACCCAATGATCAAGTGTGTGTATTTATCTACTTTGATGCATTTGATAAGGATATGAGCTATTTGTTGCGGGATAAAGAACCTAAGACTTTGCGTCAAACGTTCATGGCAGCTATAGAGATTGAAAATAACATGAAGTACAGACTGACAAAGAACCATTTCTCTAGAGGTGTTTGTCAGCAAGATGCATTTGAAAGTGGAAGTGAATGTCATGTTAAAGTTTCAAATTCATATCAGCATGTAGTATGCCCTGCTGTTACAAATAATGTTGTTGAAATTTCAGACTTAAGAACATGTGTTGTTGAAGTTTCTTTGTCACAAAGAGTTGATTCTATTTTTGTTGAAAAGAACACATGTGTTTGTAATGTTACAGTAGTAGATGATAAAGTTGATTCACTTGATGTTTCCCAAATGCAAGAAGTGATTTCAGTTGTTGCTTCTC
>MU224416.1:470710-488286 GCA_018584345.1 Thuja plicata
TCCTCAGCTTCAGCACTACTTATCTCTCCTTTGTCTATCTTCCTCAACTCTGAAGCATTTCTGGGACTACTTCCAAATATAATCTAGAATGGTGATTTACCAGTGCTCTTGTTGACAAAATTATTGTTTGCAAATTCTGCCTATGGTAAAGTCAAATCCCAGCCCATTGGCTTATCTCCATCCAAACATCTTAGCAAACTCCCCAAACTCCTATTCACCACCTTTGTCTGTCCATCAGTTTGTGGATGATGTGATGAGCTGAACTTCAAGTCTACCTTCAAATTCTTCCACAATGTATGCCAGAAATATCCAAAAAAATTAGTGTGTCGATCTGAAACTATACTCTTTGGCAGACCATGTAGTCTCACCACTTCTTTGAAAAACAATTCAGCCACATGAATAACATCATTAGTCTTCTTACAGGGAATGAAATGTGCCATCTTTGAAAACCTGTAAACCACCACAAAAATTGAATCATGTCCCCACTAAGTCCTTGGTAAACCAAGAAAAAAGTCCATACTAATATCCTCCCAAGGCTTCTCTGGTATAGGTAATGGCTGATACAATCATGTATTTTGCTTTTCTCCTTTTTCCATTTGACATACTCTACAAATCTGTACAAACTTCTTGACATCTTGCTACAATTGTGGCTAATGATAATTCTCGCTAACCAGAGCAAGGGTTTTATCTCGACCAAAATGTCCAGCCAATCCTCTGCTATGCTTCTCCTTGATGAGATTCTCCCTCATAGAACTTTTTGGAATGCACAAATGGATCCCTCTGAATAACATTCAATCCTAAATGATGAAATCCATCCACTTTGTTCTGTCTAGAGTAACAGGTTCTATACAAGCTTTCCAAGCTTCACCAAAATTAGGATCCTCTAGATATAAACTCTTGAGTTCCTTGAACCCAACCACCTCAATCTACATCTCTATTAGAAAAAGTTGCCTTCTGCTAAGAGCATCTACAACTCTGTTAGAATTTCCACTCCTATGTTTCAAAACAAATGTGTAACTCTGCAAAAATTCAACCCATTTCAAATATCTTTGATTCAACTTTCCTTGACTATTCAAATATTGTAAAGCTTGATGATCAGTATACAAAACAAACTCCTTAGGAAGCAGATAGTGTCTCCACTTCTTCAATGCCTAAATTATAGCATAAAATTCCTGATCATAAAAAAAATATTTTCTCTTGGCATCATTTAACTTCTCACTGAAATATGCAATAGGTTTACCTTCTTGGCTAAAAACAACTCCTATTCCAGTACCACTAGCATCACAGTCTACTTGAAACACCTTATTAAAATTAGGAAGTGCTAAAATAGGTTGTTCTGTAACTTTTTATTTTAACAGTTCAAAACTCTTCTCAGCCCCTTTAGTCCACTTAAACTCTTTCCCATCCCCCTCTCATTATTTCAGTCAAGGGGCCAAAAATACTGCTAAAACTTCTAATAAAATTTCTATAAAAGCTAGCCAAACCATGAAATGATCTTACCTCAGTAGCACTCCTTGGAGTAGGCCATTCTAGGATAGCCTTCACTTTCTCTGGTTCCATTTTCAGTCCTTTTGCTGAAACTACAAATCCAAGATACACTAACTCCTTCACAAAACTGCACTTCTTCAAATTAATCAACAATTTTTCTTCCCTGAACTTCGCCAAAACCCTACGAATATGCATTAGATGCTCCTCCAATGTCTTACTAAAGATCAAAATATCATCTAGGTAAATAATGACAAACTTACCCAAAAATTCTTTTAAGACCTCATTCATGAGCCACATGAAAGTGCTTGGTGCATTGGTTAGCCCAAAGGGCATGACCAACCACTCAAAAAGTCCCTCCTTTGTTTTGAAGGCAGTCTTCCATTCATCTCCTTCTCTGATCCAAATCTGGTGATATCCACTCTTCAGATCTATCTTTGAGAAGTACACATCTCCACTCAAACAGTCCATAATATCATCCATTCGCGACAATGGAAATCTGTACTTGATTGTGATCTTGTTGATAGCCCTAGAATCTGTGCACATCCTCCATTCTCCATTCTTCTCTGGTGCTAATACTGCTAGTACATCACATAAACTCAAGCTCTCATGAATCAAACCCTTCTGTAACAACTCTTGCACTTGTCTATTCAATTATTCACTTTATGCTGGTGACATTCTATGTGCTGCCTTATTTGGCAAACTGGCTCTTGGAATCAAGTCCATCTGATGACTGATCTTCCTTACTGGTGGTAATCCATCAGGCACATTATCGGATACAATATCCTAAAACTCATTCAACAGATCTGCAACTTCTACATGCACATCTTCTACTTCCTCCTTACTAGATTTTGGAATTAAAGCAAAACACATATGCTCATAATTCATACCCTTTAGGAATTTTCTTCCATCAACAAAAGTTATTCTTGCATTACTACATAAATTTTCTTCTGTATTGTTCAATGGTTTTAGCTTATGTCGCACTCCATCCTTTGTTAGGGGATAAGTATTTGCACAACCATCATGTATAGCATGCCTATCAAACTGCCATGACCTTCCCAACAACATATGACAAGCATCCATAGGTATGATATCACATAGTACCTCATCATAGTACCTTCCAATCTTGAACTTTACTAGGCACTGTTCATTAACCATGACCTTGTTGTCATCCTGTACCCAGGCAATCCGGTATGGATGTGGGTGTTTCTGCCTCTTGAGATTCAACTTTGTGACCATCTCTTCTAACACCAGATTGTCAGTACTTCTACTATCAATAATCACATCACAACACTTATTCTCACACTTGCACCTAGTGTGAAACAAGCTCCTCCTTTGCTCAAGTTCATTTTCACCACTCAACAAGACTCTTTTGTTAACTAGGACTTCTCCTCCTTCAACATCTTCAGAATGAGATGATTTTGCATCTTCATCCACATGTGCGACTCTAGCCTGGCCATCATTTCCCCTATCTTCCCTTCCTTAGCATTGAGGACATTCATATGCCCTATGACCTTCTTCTCCATAATGAAAACATGTTCCATGAAAGCCTCCTCTTCCTGATCCTTGTCCTCATCCTCTTCCTCTTTTATCTCTATTATTTTAATTCAAATTATTTCCCCTTTGACCTTGACTACTACTAGCCTCATCCTTCTTTTTTTGATCTTCATTTCAGCCTCCATAAGATCATCCACTAGATCTTCCACCATGACCTCTTCCGCTTTGCCTGCTTTCAAACTTCTTGTTCAACTTTCCCTCTACCTTTAGGGAAAACTGGTAGGCCTCTTCAATACTATTCATTTGGATCAAGTTCAACTCCTCCTGAATGCTCAGCCTCAACCCATTAAGGTAATAGGAAAATTTCTCCTTGTCAGCTTCTGCATGGCCTGTTCTAATGAGGATTTGATAGAACTCCTCTGTATACTCCTGGACAGATTTCCCTACTTGCTTCAAACCTTGCAATTTCTTTAGTAGATCAAGCTCATAATCAACAAGAATGAACTATTGCTTCAATTTATCCACCATCTGATCCCATCTTTTGATTTTCTCCTTTCCTCTTCTATTTCGCTCCAACTAAATCTCCTGCCACCAGATCTTCGCATGACCCTTCAGTCGGGCCTTCACAAATTTTACCCTATCAAGATCTTCAATATCTTCATACTCAAAATATTCTTCTATTTCATTGATCCAGTCGATCAACTCTTCTGGGTTAAGATTTCCCAAAAATATGGGAACCTCAAGCTTAGGTCTTTTCTTGATCTTGGAAATGGCTTGGATAAGCCTTTCCTCCTCTTGGTTCAGAATTTTGCCTTTGCCTTCCTGATCAAAATCTCCTTCTACTTTAGCTTCATCCTCACTTTCCTCTCTTATGACAAGATTCATGCCTCTGCGAATCTCTTCCTGCAATGCTCACACTTGTCTCTGGAGGGCTCTAACCTTAGGTGGCACACCTCCAGCTCTTCTGCCACGCTCCCTTCACGGAGTCATTTTCATACTTATCACTGAAACCCTAACCACGGTCCTGGTGAAAACTGCCTCATAGTCGGCGATCTATGTACACACTCAAGAACTTCTTTCTCTGATACCACTTGATGAAGGGGACTCCCCTTAATACCACAAGTACACAACAGAAACAGAGAGAAACAACAGAAATTTGCAAGAACAGAAAATTGGCTTCTTATTGGCTCCACAAATGTGGAATTACAAACTTCAAAATTACAATATCAAAAGCTACATGGGCATCCCTTACAATAATTTGTAGGACAAAGCCTCAAATAACCACCCAGAACTGCCCTAGAAAATACTATGGGCCTTCCTTAAATAGACAATTTTCCACCGCCCGAGAAGGTTCTAGAAATCTAGCCATTAAGGCCAACTACCCCCTAGTGTTTAATAATTTTTCACTTTTATTAGAAAAGGGTCGGCTTAAAATATTTACAAAATATGAGATTAGGTAGCCCAACTTCCAGAAGCCATAACTTTTGAACCGTAGCTCTGATTGGCTATTATAACCACTTTTTGGAAAGGGAAGATCGCGATCTATAGTGCCTATTATGCAAAGCACCAATCAACAAGGGTTTGACTCGATTCAGAGCCTCTAAGGTCCTGAAAATTGAGCTCAAAGGTTTCGCACCCTAAAATCTCAATAGTAAATCCTTAATAACTTCGCCAATACATATGCTATGGAAATGAAACTCAATTGGCATGCTTATATGACTAAGATGAACCTTTAGCTGAAAAATCAGAACATTCCAAGTTCAAATGGCCAACTTACTAAAAATAGCAAGTTTCCAAAAATAGCAGCTTTGTACAAAATAGTCCTTATTGAATAGAAAACACATTTTTTTTTTTGGGTGATGCAAGATTGCCCTTACACCCAGGATGCTCCTGCATTAGAATGGTACTCAACTAAGTACATGACCAATTCATGTTGTTAGATGAACCTGTGAAGATCACTAAGGATATATTGCATATCATTACTGGATTCCCCATCAGAGACAAGCCCAAGGCCACTAAGAAAATCAACAAGGGTAAGCTCACCAAGCTTACTAAAGAACAATGGGATGGTAGAGGGATGATAATATCCATAGTGATAGACCCCGAGTTATGGTATGCTTGTAATATCTTATCATACTGAGTGTTCCAATCATTCCAAGTGGATAGTGTATCATGGGGAGCAGTGGATTTGGCATACAAGCTAGTAAAGAAAGGACTTAAGTTGGATGTATGTGAAATCTTGCTAAAATAATTAGAAGACAATATGAACACAATCAAGAAAGAAAAGAGTAATATACTGAAGTTTGGTTCATTATTGGTATGTATATTCTTCTATTGTTAGAATTCATTTCCCTCCATTGGAGATGTAGTTTTTATCCCTGACAGACCTATTTTTTATCAGATAAATGAGTGCATACAAAGTTTAGGAGATAATTTTGATGCTATCATGTCCGAATACTTTATGAATTTCCAAGTAAGAATGCATAAGAGGTATAAGATACCACCTCAACTAGTTGCAAAGTATCAAGATAATATATGTTTTGAGGTTGACACTAACACTTGTATTATCAAGGTTGTTGATCCTAGAATCGAATGGATACAATTGTCAGGTTATGAACTGGACATTGATATTGGATCACAATAGATTGAAGCACTACTTGCTAAACCTATTGATCCCAAAGCTAAGAGTTATGACACTTATGAAGAAGTGAAAGTGAGAAATAAGAAGAAAATAGTGATACCCAAAGTAGTCAAGAAAATAGGGAAAATGATTGATAATCTATCCAAGAAATTAAGAGTGGGTGAGACAAGTGTTAAAGACACAAATGATGAGAAAGCTATTTTTGTTGCTGACAAACAAATGACACTTGTAACTTCACCGAGCATGAGAGGCACTGGAAGAAACACCAGATCTTCAGTGAAACTGAAGGAAAAGGAAGTTTCTATAATAGCTCAACCGAAAGGTAAAACTTACAAGAGAACCCGAGGAGGTAAACCAACTATAAGTTCACAAAGAAAGTTAATACTTGGAAAATATAGTGAGACTGAATCTAAAGAGCTAGATAAATTTGTTCTAGTGGCTCAACTCTAACAAGCTCATGAAGTCTTGATGACTTTTTGGAAGGATTAAAAGAATAAGGAGGATTCAAAGGATTTAGAATAATAAAGTATCTAAAGAGAAATGATGAAGACAATAAAAAGATAGAAGATGCAGTTTTTGTGACATTATTGAGATAGCGAGTGACTCCTATTGAGATTGCAAATAAGCTACCTGAAGAACTCTACAACAAAATTGATGCATGTTGGAAGTATGCAATTAATGCTGAGAAGGAAATGAGAGAAAGATCTCTTGTGCATACTATTCCTGACATGATGGCATATGAGATTGAAGATGCATTGAAGAAACATTCAAAGAGATTTTTGGTTAAGGGAAGAGCCCTGAGAATAATGAATGGACACCTACAATCAATAGAGAATGAAACTACAAAGAAATGGAAAGAGATATATCAAATAAATGACTCCAAGAAACAAGAAACTGAGCAGAATCAAGGTGATACAATCCTTGAGAAAATACAAGAAAGCACAAGCCAAGAAGATCTGATTGATCTTACCATTAATAATGCTAAAGTAATAATTGAAGATGCATAAGAGGATATTGATCTTGCAAATAATTTTTCAAAGGATGAAGATTTAATGGATGTTGAAGTTATGACAATTGATACCACTAATGTTACACAAGTTATGACAATCGAGCCACCAATTGATATTGACAATGTAAATTTTGATAAGCCTGAGGGTATTGAGACCAAAAACAAGGATACTGAGTTGGAAACTCCAACCAACATAGAAGGACATAAAATGAACACACTAATGACCAACACATCACATGTTCAGAATATTCTCAAGCCACAAGATACAGAAAAAGAAATGCTATAGGAATCAAATCAAAAAGACAAGGATGTAGAGAAAGAAGAATCAAAACAACAAGAGGAAGTGAAAGTAGAGGAGATCATAGCCAGTCACCATACCGAGTCACCAAATGCAACAATGGCATCACATTCTAAATGCTCTACTAGAAAGAGAAAATTGAGTGAGAAGAAGAAGAACAAGAAAAGGAAGCAAATCATTGATTTGGGTGAGCCAATAATAATACCAGCAGGAGACCCCAATAAAATGAAGCCCGAGAAATTTAATATCTATGCCAAGTTAGTTAGAAGAAAAGCTGAATAAGAAAAACTATTGTAGAAGAACAAAAAATTTGATATTCTAGAGGATGTGAAAGAATTTTTCTAAGAAATTGTTCCTAAAGTCACCATTGATGAGTCCAAGCCAATATTACACCAATTTGGAAGTCTAGTCCAAAAAATCAAAGGAACAAACAAGGATATGACCAATTATACATTAAAGATCCACAAGACATTAATGGAGAAGAAATTGATGGAGGACCTACTGCAGAGCATTGCTATAGCGAAGGTAAATATTTCTGAGTTATGTTCCAAAGTTGAAGAACAATTGTAGTACATCATTTCATTATTTTAGAAAATATGTATTCTTTCTAAATTTACTGAGGACATTAAGAAGGAGGCAAATACCGAGAAAGAGATGACTGAGCAGCTTGTTAAGCTAACTACCGAGCCTAGAGAATTCCATACATGTTAATCAAAGATACAATAAATCATGGGATTTCAGCTCTCATTGAGATAGGAAGAAGACAAGCTGAGACTAGATTTGCTTGATTTGCAAACACTAATTATTCCCCACATGCAGTCAATGCAAATACACCTGAAGAAAGGAAAGGAACTAGAAATTTTTCCAGAGGTTAGCACCCTGGATATTATAGTTGATTTATCGATAGATATCAATCAACACATTGTGATATTATAGAATCTCTGAGATACTTGAGAGACTGTACTAGTCGGATTACAATAGAGGTACAAATATATTTTTAATATTTAATTTTATTGTTGAGAATTTTTGTCAAAAAAGGGGGATATATATAGAGTTTTGAAAATAAAAATAAAATAAAAAAGACCAAATAGAAAATACAAAAATGTATATATGTGAAAAGGAAAAAGAAGAGAAGAGTTGTGCATATGTTGTATAGAAAGTAACATCCAAGGGGGAGTTACTAAGTTTTGATGACTTTGAATTTTTTCTCAAAATGATCAACTAATGTCAAAGGGGGATATTGTTATCTCTATAGAATATTTTGTTGTCATTAGTATAGACAAAGTCATAAGAATCAAAAGATTTAATTAGTGAAAAGAAGAAAAGAAAATATATGAGCAGTCAGTAATGTACACCGAGCAAGGTAGTGAAGTCGGTAAAGTGCAGATAATACACTAAGAGCACACAGTTTACCAAACACCAAGTTAACAGTTACCGAGCACTGAAGAACAAGTTAACCGAGTGAAGATAAGTTACTCTACCGAGTTACTTAATGGATTGTAAAGTGATAAGGATGCATTTAATACGTTATTACTGTATTAACTATGATCATACAATGCATGAATATGAGTTTGTTACATGATCAACGATCAAAATAATTCAAAGAGAATATCTAAGAAGAAAATTAAGTGGTTAATCAAAGATTGTTATTTCCAAGAAAAAGACCAAGTATTGAGGTAAAAGAGACACAATCACCAAGCGGAAAAGTAGATCTAACAATCAAAATAATTTATTAGTGACCTAATGCATAAGATTAAGAGGCAATAAATATTATAATTAAAGGATAATTTATAGAGAAGAAGTGTGAGATAGACACAACAAAGGAAAAAAAGACAAAGTAGAGAGAAGGCTATTATTGAAGAACAAAAATTAGAGCAGACCGTACCGAGCTGATATCTTGCTAAAACAGAGAAAATCTGAGCAGTGTTACAAATTGTAACTAAGGTAACATAAGTATTTCAAAGCACATAGAGTCTCATCAACATTTTTAATTGATGCATTATGATAGATATTTATAAGTTGTTAATACTATTGTATTGAGAGCTAGAAATCCCAATAGGGTACATCTCTAAGTGTAGAGATTGTAAAATCCTCTAACCAAGTAGACCTAACAAGTGTTTGTATACTCTTAACTAGGTAAGCTATCATAATGGATAAACTATGTAAGCTCTAACTAAGCACCCTTTATACTGTAGTTAGTGAAGGTTGTGGGTGTCATCCCCACAGTAGTTTTGTCCTCTAACCAAGGATTTCTGCGTAAACAAAATCATGGATTTATGAGTTCATTTACTTGAATGGATTTATGTTTTATTTCAGGTTATTGAAATCGATTAACAACATCAATAGTATAGAGTTTAAGTTATAAAAAATTTTGTGTTACTGATTCACCCCTCCCCTCTTAGTCCCAACTTTCAATAATCATTCCAATAATTTTCTCTCAAAGTGATGAACAACTCTACCATGACTTTGTGTTTATTGCAGAAGCAGGTGCATGGTGGGAAGATTAGCGAAAATGAAGACTTTTAAGGACCTGTTCAAGTTCTTGACTGAAGAATAGGTGCGAATGTTGTTGTCCAAGCATGGAATTAAGTAGAAAAATTAATGTTTCCTCTTGTGTTTTTTTTTTCTATATAGTTAATTTTGGCCTTTATGGCCTATATTTAGTCGAGTATGATAGTAGTAGATGGTTTTACTTTAAATAATCTTTATGGTATATCCCTAAAGTGGCTCAGACTTAAAACGTTGAACTCTTATCATTATATATGTGCTATGTTTAGGATGGTTCTGTGGATAGTTGATATGTGGGTAGAATCTGGGTTATTTTTGATAGAGGGAAGTTATGGTGACTATTATTTTTTGGTTGGTCTGCTCTACATGTGCTAGAAATGGTTATTTACTGATTATTACCCTTGTGACAAGTATGGAGGGAGAACACCCTTGTTTTTTTTACTTCTAATATAAAAAGAAATACAAAGGTCAACATTCATACATCAAATGACATTTTTTGAAAAGAGTTAAAGAATGGATTAGATTTCAACCTAATAATAATAAATAAAATACTCGACCACATCTGTTCTATAAATCTTATATGATTTTTACTCTTAAAATATTTATAGCAATTATTTATTTATAAGAATGAATCAAATAAGAGGTTCATCATGTAGTGTGTTGGTTAAGTGGTTGCATTTTTAATGGTCCAAAAAATGCTCAAATCCCCACAATGTTCACACAACATTCACGCTGGGGTTGAGATCTCTTGATGAACATGTTGCTGGTGGATGTAAAGGAGAAAGATAAGAGGAATGATAAGGAGATAGTGATGGGAGGATCACAAAGATGAGTGATAAGGAGATGGAGAGAGGAGTGGCAGGAGGAGAAGCATGGAGAGGAGTGACAAGGAGACAAAAAGACGTAGAATAGCTACTCGTAGGAGTCAAATCAAGGAGGTGTTAATGCCTTAGCATGTTCCCGAGGATGGGGTCCCTCATTGTGACCCCACTGGTTCATAACTCTACTAAAAATGATCATCAATAAAAAAGAAAAAACAAAAAAAAATAATTATCAAATAAAATAAATTAGTCTTGCAATCGTAATGATTTGTGATTTTATAGAGGATGCAATTTAAAAAATGTAAAACTTTATTTTTGATATTGTAAGGAACTATAAATCATAATATTTATATCAATATTATAATTATAGAATATTTTTTTAAAAACATTAAATTTTAATATAAATATTATAATTAATTTTTCTTATAATTTAAAAACATTAAAATGATATATAAGAATTAATAAAGATAAATTTTCAACTTATTCAAATGTAATTTAAACGAAGATTGATTTTTTTTGAATATTTGTGATGACTAATGACTTAATAATGAAGTCCAGAAATCCATTACCATGTTTCACGAAGATTCAGCTATGGAGGAAGGCAATATTTGCAAGTGTTCTGAATACTGTTAGTTTCACATGGATTTTATGCCAAGGAATTATAGGGTCGAATTGGCCATTGAAGATTGGGAACAAACCTTAACTAGACATGTCATAGAAAAAACTCTAGGCCTCTTCATTCATGTTCAACTCATGTAATTATGTCACGATGTTCGTAGGATAATTGGTGAGGAGAGCTTATTGCCAACGTCAAAGAGGATGGTGTTTTTGTCTCAATTGATCTCAATATTTTTGTCCAATTCATTGGATGTGTTGAAATCCCACTTTTAATTGAAGATAGTGTTGATCTCCAAGGTTTTTTGTCTATTAGTGTCACATACTTAGTCATAATCAAGCTAGGTTGGTCGGTCATCACTGCGGTCAAGCCATCCCACTAAGGCCAAGACTGAGCAGTAGTTATTGCCAAGCAACTTAGTGGTTTCTGAGTACGCAATAGCTGCCAAGCAGAATAATTGTCGAGTTGCATAGAAGAGTTAGTACCAAGTGAGTGTTGATCTCTAAGTTTTGTTGATCATTAGTGTCCCACACTTATTCATTTATCTAGGCAGGTTAGCCAGTCATCACTGTGGCTGAACTATCCACTATAGGTTGAGCAATCCGGCATAGTTGTTGCCGAGAAGATAGTGATTACCGAGTGACTCGACAATCAAGCAAAAGATTGATCATGTTCATGCCAAGCGCCAGAGTCTTAATGTGCCAAGCAAGATAGTTTTGACATATATGTTTGGAATGGCACAAACTTGAAGGTAAACTATTTTGGGCCAACTTGTTCATGCATTTAATGATTTCAACGGAGTTAATTACGCATTAATTATTTGATCCCAATGCATGGAATGGAGCCAATCATAAAATTGGAATGCCTAAGTGGCATAAGCATTTGATCCTAATTGTTGATCTAGATCTAATCGCCAGATTCATGAAGTATATTAAGATTGCTTCTTAAACCCTAATTGTGGTGTGTGTTCAAGAAGAGATAGAGAAGGTGTATGCATACATGAGAGATGTACAAAGGTTTATGTTGATAGAAGAAGCATAGATCTAACAAAATGAAAAGGAAGTGAACAAAAAAGTAAACACATATCAGATTATTAGATTAGAGAAGGTATTGGAAAGGGGAGATCCGTTATCAGCATCAGAGTGCATAATGAAGGATTAGTTCTTGAGACATTATAACCAGTGTATCAGGTGAAATCTCTTAATAGAGTGGTTCTAACAGACCTTTCTAAATCTCTTAGTCGAGTGCTTACTTTTTTGTAAGTTTAAATCCTTTTAGAAGGTAGATTGTAATGATCTAAAGCTCTTAATTGGGAAGACCTTTAACTAGGTAGATTACATATTGTGATCAAACTTTGTAGCCCTAATAGGCACACTTTATTGCTGCAGTAGTGAAGATCTTTTTGGGTGTAATCCCCACCCTAGTTTTACCTTATTGGATTTTTGGGTTACCAAAATCTGTTGTCTTGAGTTATTTATTTACTGTCATGGATGCTACTAGTTAATAGTTCAATTATATTTATGCATGGTTGTGAATCATTTTTTTTTTAAAGGATAAAGTTTAAGATTTGATTCACCCCCCCTCATCTTAGTATCTTTCTTTCCCATATTGTATTTCCAACAATTGGTATCAGAGCGCAGTTCTCCTACAAAAGGTTTTAATCAGCTTGAGAGTACAGATCTTGAGATGGAGATTTACAAGTTGGGTAAAGTCATTGAGAATCAAAATATTGAAATTCAGCTACCATTGCATTAGCTTGAAACTACAAGACAGGAACTAAATAAGTCCTTACAAGCAAGGAAAGATTTGGCCAAAAAAATGAATGATACTCATTATTAGGAAGATGACACTACAAATCTATTTTAGAATGGAAAATCCACTAAAATTGATGCAGCAATTGCAGATCTACTGGAAAGGAACAATACATTGTGTGAAGAAGTTAGAAATATGAAAAGAGAACAAGAAATGCAAACAGTAAGATTATGTGAAGTAGTGGAACAAAAGAAGAAAGCTGAAGATGAAAAAGCTATGGATGAAGAAGACAAACAAATGATAACTTTTAGACTTGATGAAAGGACACATGAAGTACAAATGATGACAAACAATCAGGTTGACATGGTGAATTAACTGCTACTTGCAAATCAGGAGATTAGTATGAAAGACATGGAAATTGTGAATCTGAGATCTAAAAATAGTCAATTGAAAAATGAATTGAGATCTGAGAAAGAACTAAATGAAAGATTGAACATACCCAATGAAGCCTTGACTCATTTTGAGAACTTTATGGAAGCATCAAGGAGATCTAAAGATTCTTCTACATTAGGTCACACTGAATAACAAACATCAACTGAGAAAGGAGAATCATCTAAGACTGGTGAAAGGAGGAGTGAAAAGAAAAGAAACAACAAGCATGTATGCCATCACTGTGGAAAATTAGGACACACAGCAAACATCTGCTGAAGCAAGAATGGTAAGTCCAATCCTAAACCTAAGTTCAATGGTTATTATTTTAACTATAAGAAGTTTGGACATCAAGCACATGAATGTTGGGAAAAGGCAAATGATGCACCTCCCACACCTAGATTCAATCGGAATTGTTACAACTATCAAAAATTTGGGCATAGAGCACAAGATTGCAGATCTAATGCTAAATAAAAATGGACATCAAAGACACAAACTAAAGCACCAAGAAAGGGTAACATCTACAATTGGGATTATAACACATGGAATAGTTGTCATTACTGTGGTGAGTATGGACATGTTCTAGAAAACTGCATAAAGAGACATTTCAGAGGTAAATCTAAGAGTTGGATGAATGGAAGCCTAGTTTTCTATAACTGTTTGAAAATTGGTCATACTAGGAAATATTGCAAAACAAGAGTACCTGCTCCTACTGTTGAAGAAATAAGAGCACAGATGAGCCAGACATGGGTAAGGAAAACATAAACAAGCATCAGTGAAGCTACAGAAGCTGAGGTCACCCAATCCAATAGATTAGGTGATCCCACCATCACTAATTAAGCAAAGGAAGATATGTAAGGAACTATGTTTATATTTCATATCTTTTATCAGTTCCTAACACATAATAGTGCAATAGTCCATATCTGCATATAACAAGATCCATCAGGACAAATTTTGAGTTTTGTAGCATACAAATTCTAAATACACTATAGGTTCTGAGCAATAGTATATTTCTAATGTGTTTCGAGTAATTTTTGTTTGATAACCGAGTGACAAGTGAATTTCATGAGTCGGCCGAGGACAGTTGTTTGACACTCACTCAATGGAAAGAACATTTAATGCTGACCTAAATTTTGACCATTGGAGCCTATATAAAGGAAAGAGCTATTTCATTTCTTCTCACCATGTGATTATGAATTTTATAAGAGCGATTGTGCATTTGTGAACTTGAACTTAGCAAATTTTTTCAAAGATTTCTACAGCGTGCCGTCGACAACCTTTTAGTGGAAAGTGCAGATTTTGTTACTTTTTGAGGTACTCTATTTGTGATCTTTGAAACCTTATTTTTTGGAGAAAATGGCCTCAAGTTACTCTACACTAGTGAAGAGAATGGAAAAGGAATTGCTAAATTTTCAATTGGTAAGGAGTGACACTTGTGCACCTCCAACTTTCTGTGCAGTCCTTGAGAGTGCCATCAAGGGTGATTTGACTGGAGCCCTATCGTCAATTCCACCTAAGGTACTTATGCTCCATGATATTAGGTCATGCTATATGTGTAAGATAAGTGAAATCAGAGATCATGAGCTTAGGGTATCTTACGACAGATTATGCACAGATGGAGTTCTAAAAGATGAACATAAACACTTAGCCGAGAGAGGGTTAACTCGTGCCCTAGAATTTCTGAGAGAGTTCATAATGGAATGGATCAAGATTATTTTGAGTCGAATACACAACATGAACATATGGCTAGAGAATGGACCAGTCAAGATAACAAGAGAGATTATTCATCGAGTAACAGGTTATCCAATTCTAAATGGGAAGAGAATGATGAAATGTCAGAGTAAAGAGAAAATTGAAGAACTCACTGGAGCTGTTTGGAACAAAAGAGGGATGACGATCTCTACAATTAAAGATTTGGAGCTTGATTTCATAGTGAGGGTTATAGCTCATAAGTTCTATTAGTCAAGCCAACTGGATAGTGTCCCATGCATTACAGTCGACCAAGCTTGGAAGATTATAAAGAAGGATCATACATATGACCTTGCTGAGCTACAACTGATGTAACTGGCCGAGAACCTTTCTTTAATTAGAACGGAAAAGAGTTCAGTATGTAAGTTTGGATCTCTACTCACTTGCATATTTTTCTATATGTAGGACACTTTTCCTACTTTTGGAAACGTAGTGTGGAAAATAGACAGACCTATCACTCAGCAAATCAATGCTTTTATTCAGTAATTAGGTGATAATTTTGACAATGTTATGGGAACATACTATATAGAATTCAAGAAAAAGATGAGGTTAAGGAATAGAATTCCAAGCTCACTAGTTGAAAAACATTATGAGGATGTTTGTTTCCTTGTAGACACATATTACACTTATGTGTAGGCAGTAGTGCTGAGGGTATCATGGTTAAGGCCATTACCTTATGAAGTAAACATCGATGAGACATCTACAACAATAACATCTTTATTGGCAAAAGAAATTGATAGTACAGTGAAACGTTTTGGAAACTATGAAGAAGCTAAGTCCAGAATCACTATGGATTTGAAGGAAAGCACTATGGAGAGAAAGACAAAGAAAATTGTCAAAAATATAAAGAAGATGGTTGGAATTTAGAGTGATGAAGAAGTAGAAGATGCACCTTTGGGATTTTCAACAGGACATGGAGAAGATATGTCTAGTGAAGAAGAAGAAGAGGGAAGTGAACCTAAAGAAGAGGTCACTGTGAAAGGTAAAGGGAAGCAGCTAGTAGTTTCCAAGGCAACTAAACTAAGAAAAGATAAACCTAAGGCTACCCCTCCTATTTCTAACCAGCCAAGGACCAGGACATCATCTCTTGCTGTAATGCCCAAAAATTACACGCCCAAAACGCAACAACTTTTTTTTTTTTTTGAAAGAGAAATTGAATACCAAATTTACAACAAGACGGTCTAAGGGGAATCATGACTAGAATCAACATCCCTTAACCCTAAACGCTCTTAAATAAAAAGGTTTACAAGATGAAGGTTATCTATGTTTACAATCAACCAGGTTTACAAATAGAGTTTGATGATGTGGGGGAAGGAGAAAGAATCACTGTTCTCCGTCTCCAGGGTTATTCGAAAATATTGAAATTACTTATAAGCTAAGTATTCTGCGTTAATATTTAAACCCTCTAGGTTATGGTACTCCTTAATACTATTTTTATAGAAGTCAGTATACTGGCCACATATATTGACCACATAAAAATAACATTAAGAGTCCCTAAGTTTATCCCAATAATTTTAATAAGATTTCCTTTTAAATATTAACTATAAATTACAAATTAAATCTACGTCCTTGCTACCTCAAATTTTATTACAAATTAAATTGATCTCCTAAAAAGACGTTTAATTAGATTAACTGATATGGTCATCCAACCCCTTTCTGGTAAAGGCTCAAAAAGGAGATCATTTAGTAGATCTTTTATTTATATATTTTATTTATAAAAATATTTAATTAATTTATAAAGTCTTCCCAGCCACTAAACCAAAATTAAACACTTTTATTAAATTACTCGAAATTCTACCCCCTTGTATCACTTTACACTGAACTAAATTATCTATGAGTTTAAATCAGAAATATAATAACGTTATTTTAAGTGATGTTTAATGAAATAATTCCCTATTGTCTCCCTTCATTATAGAATCTCTTTATTTTTCTAAAAATTAATGCTATAAAGTCTATTACCCAAAAATCTATCCTTTCATTTTTAATATAAATTACATATCACTAAGCCATTACCCTTAATTCATTTTATAAAGTAATAACCAATTAAATAATTACTTATCTAACTACACACTAAATGAGAGAAGACAAAAGATTAATAAGTTATAAAATTCAGAGGGAGGAAAAAGTTTCCCCCTCTTTCCATACTAAAATTTGAAATTTCCTAACCCTAATTTCGAAATTAGGGTTAGGGCAGATCAGAAAGTTCCCTAAAAGATTCCCTTTATCTATTTTCCTCTATTCAAATTGCCTCTTCCAAACCCTAGTATGTTTTCTCTTTTTTCTTTTTTTTGGTGCAGGTCAGTAATGGAGGATTTATAAATGTAATGACAGCAGTTACATATTTACTTAAATATATATATAAATACACATATATATATATATATACTTGTTGCATTGTGTATATATATATGTATATATATATATATATACTGTTGTATATACTACAAAAAAAAGGCAATGGCTGTGTATACTCCTTAATGGGTCGGCCGCACAATGGCGGCGAATGCGGATCGAGCGCAGTGTATAGCGCATGCAATACAAGTGAGAGTGGGGGGGACAGCCGTGGGCGGCACTGCCCCCACCACCCACCATAGCGGCGGCCTTTGCCGCCGACTGTGGTGGCAGCGGTGGTGGCCGCGCCCCACGCTGCCCCACTTACAAGACAGTGCCCGCAGGGAGGGGTTTGGGGGTTCGGCTTCGGCCGCCCCCCCGCCCCTTCTAAAATGCTACGTTTTTTTCTTTTTTTTTTTTTATATTTTGTCTTTTTCTTT
>MU224416.1:490939-514008 GCA_018584345.1 Thuja plicata
TCATCATAAGCATCATAAGTCCATGCATCTATAATAATCAAATTCATAACATAAAGCATAAGGTCCATAATGTCTAATAATGCATCAAAAGTAAAGTATCATATGCTGAGTCTATCATAAGCAAAAAAAACTAGAAACTATGATGGGGTCCGGGATGGGCCTCACACTTGCCTAGGCATAAAAAGTATATACAAAGAAGAATTCTGGGGAGAGAAGCTCAGGGAAGAGGAAACAAGTTGAAACCAAGGTTGTGCTGAGCCAACCTGCTAAGAAAAGACCAAGGAGGAAGCTATACTTAGAATTTGAAGATGATGAGGAGATAGACACAGATGTACCTAGAAAAATCCCTACAAAATCATTTAAACCAATGACCAATATTGATGAGGTATGTAAGAACCTAAGAAGTAATTCAGGTTTAGTAGGATTCAAATTTATAAAGTATGAAAAGTTGAGTGTAGTAAATAAGCATAAGATTCAGGAAGCTTTGATTGATATGATGGGAACATTCAAAATGATACCTATAGAGATAGGAGATAGTGTTCCTACAGAATTATATGATATTTTGTCTCAGAAATGGCAATATACACTGATGACTGAAAGACAAATAAGGGAAGGAACTTTGGATAAGATCATTCCAGATTTGACAAAGAAATAGATAGCTAAGTTTATCGAGCAATATAACGGAAAGTTTATTCCTAAACAGAGAACCTATGCTATTTTGAGGAATGATGTTGAAGGTATAGTACAATAGAGCAACAGAATATGGAAGGAAATTTTTGGGTTAATTACTAAGAAGGTTGATGAGAAAGATGGACACAACTCAGAGCTGAAAGAAATTGAGAAAGAAACTGCTACAGATCAAGCAAAAACTAAAAATGAAACCCAAAAGGAAATAGGTGATGACCAAGTTATAGACTTGACAATGGATAGCCCAATTGACACTTCACTTAGAGAAGACAACAATGTGGATACCAAGGATCAGAATAAGCTGGCAGACACAAGTATTCAATCGCCTATTTGGAAAATTGAGGTTGAGACAGAGAAAGAAGGAGAAAAGGAGGTAATTAATACAAATCCACCTATTTTTGAGGTTGTACAAATAGTCTTAGGGAGTGAAGATAAGATGGAAGATATTGCCGAAAAGCCCATAGAACAAGAGGCTATACAAGTGCTGGCTGATCTACCACACTCTGCATCATCTACTCCCACTGCACCTAAAATAGGAAGTGTACCTGATCAACAAGTAATCTTGACTCAGTTGAAGGAAACAAGTGAAATTAATATTGACAAAGGTAAAGATATCACTGTAACTGAGCCGAGTATCAGTTCTTCAGAACTCAAAAGGAAGAAGTCACATAAGAGGAAGTCACCTAGTCCAAGTGTCACTTTGGATGAAGTGATTGTGATTCCTAAATTGGATACAGACAACTTGACATATGAGTAGATTCAGACTCTGCAAGACCTTTTGAAGAGGAAAAAAAAACAAGAGGAACTAAAAAGGGAACACCAACAAAAGCAAGTTTGACATGAGATAAAGGATATTTTTGTTAATGCTTTTGATATAGCAAATGTAAATGAACAAACATCAATACTAGAATAGTTAGTCCATATTGTGAAAAAATTTAATGATGAAAATGTTGAGGCAAATGAGAAGTTGCTACAATATTCTGAGAGAAAATTTGAGAACAAAGTTTTGGAGAAGATATCAGCAGAGATTGCTATCAAATAGGTTGAACTTTCTTCTCTTATTAGTATTCTTGAAGAATTTGCAAATAATGTTTAGTCCTTTTATAAAAAGATATGTGATGTAGAATTATTTTCCAAGGATAACCAATAGCTTATTGAGAAGTTGCAACTAGATTTGAAGTCAACATGGAGTACATTGAGTATGGATGCTAGTTCTATCTCCTTACATTTTGACAAGTTGACTCATGCACAGAGAAGATTAGCCAAGATTATGGTTGAAGATGGAAGAATTAGAGAAAAGTTAATAACTATTCAGACTACCTTAATACCTCATAAGGAGGTTATACAGAAAGAACTTAAATCTGGAAAAAAATTAGTCAAGAGGGATTCTCATCTCTCTACAATAGATAGTTTGGTAAGTCTAGCTTCTGAGCTATAAATTAAGTTACAAGTCATGAAGTTTGTTTAAGATAGCTGGGATACATCATTTGCACTAACTTTATATCTTCATAAGTCATTCTTGGATAATTATAACTTGATACTTACAACTATCAGTGACAAAAGCAAGGGGGAGTCAGATAAGGAAATGGATAAAGATGTGCAGAATCAGTCATAATATTTTGTATGGCATGTATATTATGTAAGTATGAAGTATAATCTTAGGGGGAGTACGTTGTGTACTTGGATAATTTTGTGAATGTAAAGAAATGATAAGTGTGTTTTTGCCACTAATATCAAAGGGGGAGATTGTTGATCTCTAAGTTTTGTTGATCATTAGTGTCCCACTCTTAGTCATTTATCCAGGCAGGTTAGCCGGTCATCACTACGGCTGAGCTATCTAGTATAGGCCGAGCAATCCAGCATAGTAATTTCTAAGCAGATAGTGATTTTTGAGTGACTCAAAAATCAAGCAAAAGATTGATCATGTTTATGTCGAGCGCCAGAGTCTTAATGTGCCGAGCAAGATAGTTTTGACATATATGTTTGGAATGACACAAAACTGAAGGTAAACTATTTTGGGTTGACTTGTTCATGCATTTAATGATTTCAATGGAGTTAATTACACATTAATTATTTGATTGCAATATGTGGCATGGAGCCAATTAGAAAATTGGAATGCCTAAGCGGCATAAGCATTTGATCCTGATCATTTATCTAGATCTAATCACCAGATTTGTGAAGTATATTAAGATTGCTTCTTAAACCCTAATTGTGGTGTGTGTTCAAGAAGAGATAGAGAAGGTGTATGCATACATGAGAGATGTACAAAGGGTTATGTTGATAGAAGAAGCATAGATCTAGAAAAATGAAAAGGCAGTGAACAACAGAGTAAAGACATATCAGATTATTAGATCAGAGAAGGTATTGGAAAGAGGAGATCTGTTATCAGCATCAAAGTGCATAATGAAGGATCGATTCTTGAGACATTCTAACCACTGTATTAGGTGAAATATCTTAACATAGTGGTTCTAACATACCTTTCTAAATCTCTTAGCCGAGTGCTTACTTTGTTGTAAGTTTAAATCCTTTTACAAGGTAGATTGTAATGATCTAAAGCTCTTAACTGGGCAGACCTTTAACCAGGTAGATTACATATTGTGATCAAACTTTGTAGCCCTAATAGGAACACTTTATTTCTGTAGTAGTGAAGATCTTTGTGGGTATCATCCCCACCCTAGTTTTACCTTATTGGGTTTCTGGTTTTCCAAAATCTATTGTCTTGAGTTACTTATTTACTGTCATGGATGATACTAGTTGATAGTTCAATTATATTTATACATGGTTGTGAATCAATTTTGTTTTAAAGGATAAAAGTTTAAGATCTTATTCAACCCCCCTTAGTATCTTTCTTTCCCATATTGTATTTCCAACAGTGACAACATATGGTTATGTCGAGCGAGAAAGTATTAACAAGGCACCAGAGTTTACTTATGATGAGTAAGATAGTTTTTGTATGTGTTTGGAATGACACAAACACCTAGGTAAACCATTTTGGTCAACTTCTATGAATCATTTAATGACCATTCATAGATATTTAATGCATTAATTACACAATATTTTTTTTATCATGGATCCCTATGCAAGCCATGCAACCAACCAAAATTAGAGATACCTAAGTACAAAAATGTTATGAATCTAGATCGTTGATCTTTATCTGGATGTTTCATCAGTGATCTATATATGGGATGCTTCAAACCCTAATCTATGTGTGTAAGTGTGTGTGTGTATGGATGCAAATGTGAAGAGGAGAGATCAGATGTATGTGCATGTTTTGCATAGCTGAAGCATTGACTAGATAGAGTGAGTGAGCAGAGTAGTGAAGAGAAGAACATAGATTTATCATATTAAGAGATTAGTTAAGAGTTGGAAAGAGGAAATCCGTTATCAACATTTGTAGTGCAGATCAAAGGATCAGGTACTGATACATTCTAGCAAGTGAATTAGGGTAAATCTCTTAACATAATTATTCTAACAGGCCTTTGTAAATCTCTTAACAAAGTGCTTACTTAGCTATAAGTTTAAATATTTTAACAAGGTAGATTGTATAAGTCTGTAAGCTCTTAACCGGGCAGACCCATCACAGGGTAGATCATCAAAAGTGATAAAACTTTGTAGCCCTAATAGGTACACTTTATTACTACAGTAGTGAAGATTTGTGGGTGTCATCCCCACCCTAGTTTTACCTTCAAGGGTTTCTGGGTTACCAAATCTTTGTGTTATGTGTTCATTATGGATATGATTAGATGTTAGATCTATTACAACATTTCAGTTTATGTTTATGAATACATGGTTTAATCAATTTTTTTAGAAGTGTAAAAGTTTTGTAGATCTTATTCACCCCCCCCCTCTCAATCATTGCTTTCCCATATTAGACTTCCAACAATTGGTATTTGGGAATTCTTCTCTTAGAAGAAGTATAAACACTCAATGAGAGTTAAGATCTTGGAAATGAAGGTTTATAAGTTGGGAAATGTCATTGAGAATTAGAAGATTGACATCTAGCTGGCATTGCAGCAGCTTGAGACTACAAGAGAAGAATTAAGGAAATCCTTAAAAGCTAGGAATGAATTGGAAACTCAATTGAATGAGACTTCATATAAAGAAGAAGACACTGAAGGTCTATTTGACAATGAATATTCCAGAGAAAGTAATGCAAAAATTATAGATCTATTGGAGAAGAAAAACACACTAAAAGAACAAGTCAAAAGTCTGAAGATAGAAAAAAAAACTCAATCAATAACACTATGTGAGGTGATTGATCAGAAGAAGAAACCCGAGGAAGAAAAGACAATAACAAAATAAGACAAGAGACAGATGGCTACTAGACTTGATAAAAGGAAAAGTGATGTGTAGAAGCTCACAAATAGTTAGTTGGACATGGTCAACCAACTCTTATTTTCAAATCAAGAGATAAATAGAAAAGACATTAAAATTACATATCTGAGATTTGAGAACACTCAGCTGAAAAATGAATTGAGATCTGAAAGATAAATCATTGACAGGATAAACAAACCAAATGAAGCCTTGAGATACTTTGAGGAACTAATGAGATCACCAAGAAGGAATAATGACATCTTTGGACATGGACATACCAAGCACCAGTCTTCCACTGAAGAAGGAGAATCATAAAAAAGTGGAGAACTGTGAAATGCAAAGCCAAAGAACATCAAACCTGCATGTCATCATTGTGGGAAATAAGGTCACACAACAAACATTTTGTGAAGCAAGAGTGGTAAATCCAATCCTAAACCTAAATTTAATGGATTTTGCTTTAACTATAAAAATTATGGACATCAGGCACATGAATGCAGGTTAAAGACTAGCAATACACCTCCTTCACGATGAACTATAACTAACTGAATGTTTGAAGATGTTAAGTTGATGATCACCGAGCTGCAAAAAGTAAATGCAAGACATTAAATCAATTAATGTGTTGTATTATCATTAATTTCAACTTGATATAATTTGATTGGTTATATACATAGTATCAAAGACTTCAAAGAACTAAAGAGATAAAGGTTATGCTATTAGTAATGCATAAAATTTCAGTATGCACTAAGTGACAACTAACACTGACGGACAGTGCACCCTGATGGATAGAGAACCCTGACACAAGAGTCATAGTGATACATGAGAAAGAAACCCAAGAAAGCATTATCAACAAGAAGAACCAAGGTAACCTGAGTAATTTTGAAAGTCACAGAGTTTCTCGATGAAAAGAAACCCCAATGGACAGAGATGCCTGACGAGAACTGAAGTTCAGAAATGACAAAAGACTTAGCTAGAAAGAGCTAAATATGGATTTAACTAGTTGATCACATTGTTTTCATTGACAAGTTAAAAGCCAGAGATAAGCTAGAGTTTTAAAGCTATTTTATTCTAGAAAACAAGGAGAAATCTATGGGATACAACTGAAGTATGCTTTAAAGAAAGAATGGCGAAAATTGCGGATCACGCCAAGAACAAGAAATTCAAGGGCTTAGAAATGGTGAAATCATGTATATAAGAGAGACAAGCTAAGTCATTATGAATTGGTGGGTGAATAGAGAAGAAGATGCTGAGGAGAATACTGGTGAAGAAATAATTCATACAGTCCTAATCAAACCAGCTAAAGAATAGAGCAAAATATTTCTGCGGACACCAAGCAACATAGAAGCACAAAACCACCGAGAAGAAAGAAGTGGAGAAAAGAACAAAAAAGGAAAATTTGATCAGAAAGGTATTATAAGCTTACAATAGATCTAAACCTCTGCAAATCTAAGTTGTATTTATGAACAGATCATATACTGTTTCAGTTTAACCATTGGATCATAAAGTCTCTTAACTGAGAAGGATTTAACAATATTTTATATATTGACTTACATCCCAAGGAGTATCAAAAGGTTAATTCATGAAGATAGCATAGTGAAGTGCCAAATATCAAGTGATTAACTGTTAGTGATAAATCCTCTAACAAGGTTGCACTTAATAGTGTGTTTGTAACCTTTAACAGGGTTGGCTCTTCACCGATCTCACTTCAGAAGAGTGAAAATTTTGGGTTACCGGTCCCAAGTGGTTTTTCCCTCAACAGGGTTTCCACATTGAAAATCCATGTGTCAAATGTGTTTATGAGTCATTGTTTTGATTTTTTCCTTTACACATTACTAAAACAAGATTGATCAGTAAACACTAAGTTATTTACTGTATTTCGGTAAATGCTAGACTGCTATTCGGTAAAGCTTAAGAATAAGGTTTAAGAGTGAACTCTGAGCAGTATTTATTGGATAAGATTATTTAAGGGCGTAAATCTTGTAGCACTGAAGATAACTTGAGGTTTATATTTGAGATATAAAGTTTTGCGGTTAATATTGGATTAATTTTTGAGGCCACTCATTCACCCCCCCCCCTCTCAGTTATTCTAAAAGTTGGTATCAAAGCTTGTGTTCTTAGAAGGGAAGGTTTCAAGACCTAATTAAAATATCACAAGATGAGAAAATGGGATGTGCCTAAGTTGAACAAGGACAAATTTGCATCATGGAAAAGAAGGATAAGACTCCACCTATCAGGTATTAGAAATGATGTTACTCAATATTTGGATACTGAATATGTGTTGACTACAAGACCTCACACACTTGATCAATTAAGAGTAAAGCATGAGCACAATTATATGATGATAAAACTTGCTTCCTCACTCTCCGATGCTGAATTTGAAGATGTCAAAACATGAACCACTACAAAGAAAATGTGGGATAGATTGAAGTTAGTACATGGAGGAGATTCTAATGTACTAAGAGCTAAGGCAGAAATCCTAAGAGGTAAGTTTGATGACCTAAGAATGAAATAAGGAGAAAACATCACTCGGTATAGCTGTAGAATCAAAGAGGTAGTCAATGCTATCTGAGGAGTTGGAGGTGTACTTGAAGAAGAAACTGTGGTAAGTAAAATCCTAAGAACCTTACTGCTTATTTATGCTATTAGAGTATCTTCTATACAAGAAATGAGAGCAGTAGAAAATAACAATGTCACTCTAGATAGTTTGGTTGGTAGACATATTTCATTTGAGATGAATAACTTTGATAATAGCATCTTACCATCTATTGAGTCTGCATTCAAATCTTCTTTAAAGATAAGTAAATCAAGTCATAAGCACACTATGAGAAATGATAGTGAAAGTGATAGTGATGACCAAGGACTTGATGAAATTGAAGCACTAATGGCTAGAAGATTGCAAAGAGGCAAAGGTAGATACAAAGGTAAATTACCATTGGTATGTTTTAATTGTAAATAGATTGGACACTTTGCTGTTAGATGTCCTAACAAAATAAAATATGATAGAGGTAATGATAGATCATATGAAAAGAATTTTGACAGAAGTAATGACAGAGATTATCGAAGCAACTGAAAATTTGACAAAAGAGATACTCGAGACTACCAGGATAAAGGGAAGAAAGCTTGTTACCTGGCGGAGAACAAAGCTGGAGATACTGACATTGAATCTGATGAAGATATTGAGATGGTATTTTTTTTCCATAAAGGATGATTCAGATGAAGAGGAAAGGTATGTTGAGACTGCACTCATATCTAAGGTTATTAAGAATGATGTCTAGATTATAGATAGTGGCTTCACTCACCACATGACCATAGATAAAGAAAAGTTTGAAACTTTTGAGTATTATAATGGTGGATCGGTAAGAATGGGTAATGACTCACCCTGTCCAGTTGAAGGTAAATGAGCCATAATATTGAATAATATGATCAAATGTGAAAATTCATATTGGGTGAAAGGCCTTAACTATAATATGTTGAGTGTTTCACAGCTGAATAGCATAGGTCACTGAGTTTCATTTAAGAACAAAAAGGGAAAGATCTTTAATGAATCAGGAAGTTTGATTGGAACTGGTGAATAGACAAAAGGTAACCTATTCTATCTTGATGATATAAACACTACTTGTTTGATGGATAGAAACAAAGACATATGGTTATGACATAAAATATTATGTCATGTGAATTTTGACATCATGATTAGGATAAGCAATAAAAAGAAAGTAAGAGGCTTACCGAGCATGTCAAAGCCTGACCATATCATGTGTAAGGATTGTCAAAAAGGTAAAATAACAAAGTCTAGTTTCAAGAGAAAAACCCATACATCTAATGCTATTCTAGAATTAGTCCATACTGATCTATGTGGACCCATGAGAACTAAAAGCTACTATGGTGATAGATACTTCATTCTATTTGTAGATGATTATTATAGAATGATGATAGTTATGTTCTTAAAAGAGAAATCAGAAGCATTCAAGATGTTTAAATGGTATAAAGGTATTGTAGAAAAAAAAAGTGGTAAGGAATTGAAATTCTTAAGATCAGATAAAGGAGGATAATTTATTTATGATGAATTCACTAACTTCTGTAATGAGAAATGAATTAAAAGACAGGTTTTTGCACCAAGAACACCACAACAAAATGGGATTGCTGAAAGAAGAAATAGATCAATTGTTGATTGTTCCAGAACACTGATGATTGAGAAAATCATCACTCAAAAATTCTAGAGGGAATTTGTCAGTACAGTTGTCTACACATTGAACAGAGTACAATTGAAGAAAGACACCTTATGAGCTATGATATGGATAAACACCCAATGTAAGTTACTTCAGACTTTTTGGAAGTCAATTTTATATTTTGAAAGATGATAGAAATGGAAATCTTGAATCCAAAGGTGAAGAAGGAATCTTTCTAGAGTATTCCACCAAAAGCAAGGCTTATAAATTCCTTAACAAGTCCTCTAACAGAATCATTGAAAGTGCAAATGTCATAATAGATGAATATGCAGAGAAAAATGATGAGGAGAGAAGGAAAGAAATAGAAGACTAAAATAGGTTTGTTTATAATGAAGAACCTAAAACTCTACCCAAGCAACAGTGTATCACTCCTGAGCGACAGAACATTGCACTCGAGCATCAGGCTGCAAACACCAAAAATTAGGAAATTGCCCAAAATGATGGACCAAGCGATGAAGATCAGAATGAAGATCAAGATGATGATAAGAATGATGAAAAAAGAGGTGAACCAATACTTTCCAAGTATGTAAAAAGACACCATCCATAGAACCAGATTATAGGAGACAAAAAGGATGGAATGAGAACAAGAAGTAAGTCACTAAACACTAGATGTTTAATTTGTGATTTTGAGCCTAAATCTGTCAATATTGCACTTGAGAATAAAGAATGGGTCAGTACCATGAATGAAGAGATAGAGAAGATTGAGAAGAATAATACATGGACATTAGTACCTAGACCGGATGACAAGAATATTATTGGTACCAAATGGATATTCAGAAACAAGCTGAATGAGAATGGAGAAGTCACAATAAATAAAGCAAAATTAGGATGCAAGGGGTATGCACAAGAAGAAGGTATTGACTATGGAGAAACCTTTGCACCTATTGCTAGAATAGAAGGAGTAATAATTATACTTTCTTATGCTGCATTCAAAGGATTCAAGGTATACCAAATGAATGTCAAGTTTGCATTCATAAATGGAATACTAGAAGAAGAGGTATACATTGAACAACCAGAAGGTTTTGTTGATCTTAATAAGAGAAACATGGTTTGTAGACTACACAAAGCCTTATATGGATTGAAACAAGCACCAAGATCCTGGTACAAAATAATTCACTCCTATCTCATAAGTATTGGATTTGTAATAACAAGTGAAAACATTAATCTGTATTTAAAAGAAGATATTGGTGATAACATTTTGATTCCTAAAATATTTTTTGATGATATCATATTTGGGGGTAATGATATGTTATGTAATTCATTTGCTAATGAAATGAGAAAAGAGTTTGAGATGTCAATGTTTGGGGAAATCAAATTATTTCTTGGTCTACAGATTCTTCAATAGGATGCAAGGATATATATCACACAATCCAAATACATCAAGGAAGTGTTGAAGATATTCAAAATGGAAGATTCCAAGCCAGTTGGAACACCTATGGAAACTGGATGCAAGATGAAAAAAGAAGATAAGTCAAACGAGGTAAATCAAACCCTATATAGATCTATGATTGGAAAACTCATGTATGTTGTTCATACTAGACTAGATATAACACATGCAGTTGGAATATTTGCAAGATTCTTTGCTAATCCCAAGGAATCACATATGACTACTGTCAAAAGAATTCTAAGATATCTAAAGAATATGGAGGACTGTGGCTTATGGTATAAAAGAGAAGGAAAATTTGAGCTTCAAGTCTATACAGATGTTGATTGGGCTGGAAACTTAGATGTTAGAAAGAGCACAACAGGAGGAGAAATTTTCATGGGTGACAAACTTGTCACATGGATAAGTAAGAAGAAAGCATGCATCTCACATTCTACTGCAGAAGCAGAATATGTGGCTACTTCTGCAAATTTCTCTAACATTGCATGGATCAAACAATTACTGGAAGGTATTTATATGAAAATTCTTGAACCAGTGATTATCTATTGTGATAATACCAGTGCAATAAACATTTCTAAGAACCCTGTCATGCATGCTAAGACTAAGCATATTGCTATCAATTATCATTACTTAAGAGAACAAGTTCAAGAAAAAGAGGTGATACTAGAATATGTTCAATCAAATTCATTGCCTAAAGATACATTTGAGTACCTGAGAAAGAGACTAGGGTCTCGACCCTTGTTTATTGGTTAGTAAGCTGACAATGAGGTTGCATCAGCCTACACATAATCAAAAGATCATTCATGTTGATGCAAGAAAAGAGATGGACTATAAGGATGCATCAGTACACAGTAAGGTACTTATCTGCAACAAAAACCAGAGTTACTATTTGTTAATGGAAAGGGAATACAAGGATTATATAATAAAAAGGAGGAATTATATACTTTGGCATTGCTTTCAAAGTGAGAGAAGTATCAAAAGAGAGAGATTATATCCATATGAAATATCCGTCATGATTATCCTAAGGGAGAGATGACTCAAAGGGAGAAAGTATTCTATATTTTTGTCAAAGGAAAAAGAGATGATCAAGAAGAGGAACAGTCAAAGGGAGAGAAAACATCAGAGAAAAGATTCTACATCAAAGGGAGAGACAAAATCAGAAGCTGCTACATCTATCTAGCAAAGGGAATTAATATTGAAGAGTTTACTATGCAAGAATCAAATCTAAGCAATATGAGCTTACCGAGAGCTAGACATTTGTATTGGTTATAAAATAATAAGTTTGGTAGATTGATGAACTACAACTGATATATTTCATATTGTATTAGTAGCAATACAATATGTTTCCATCAATGCCAAAGGTAGAGATTGATGAACTATAAATAATTGAATGTTTGAAGATGTTAAGTTGATGATCACCGAGCTGTAGAAAGTAAATGCGAGACGTTAAATCAGTTAATGTATTGTATTATCATTGATTTAAAATTGATATAATTTGATTGGTTATATACATAGTGTCAAAGACTTCAAAGAACTAGAAAGATAAAGGTTATGCTATTAGTAATGCATAAAAGTTCAGTATGCACTAAGTGACAACTAACACCGACGGACAATGCACCCCAATAGATAGAGAAACCTGAGAAAAGAGTCATAGTGATACCGGAGAAAGAAACCCAAGAAATAATTATCGACGAGAAGAACCAAGGTAATCCGAGCAGAACTAAAAGTCACAGAGTTGCCAGACGGAAAGACAACCCCGACGGATGGAGATGAACGAGGAGAACTGAAGTGTTGACCGATGAGAGATGAATTTTAGAAACAAAAAAAGACTTACCTGGAAAGAGATAAATATGGAGTTAGCTGGTTGATCACATTTTTTTCATTGACAAGTTAAAAGATAGAGATAAGCTAGATAAGCTAGATTTTTAAAGGTGTTTTATTCCAGAAAACAAGGAGAAATCTATGGGATAAAACTGAAGTATTCTTTAAAGCAAGAATGGTGAGAATTGTAGATCATTCCAAGAACAAGAAAGTCAATGACTTAGAAATAGTGAAATCATGTCTATAAGAGAGACAAGCTAATTCACTATGAATTGGTGGGTGAATAGAGAAGAATATGTTGAGGAGAAGATTGGTGAAGAAAGACTTCATACAGTCCTGATAAAAAAAGCTAAAGAACTATGTATGTATGATTCATACCTTCATGAAATAAAGGTGATATCTATCAATTATATGGAAGAAAATAATACAAATTTAAACAAATAATTGAAAAATAATCATTTAACATCTCATGGATCTCTAACTAAGCTTTTCTAATAGAGCTCTCAGCCTTAATCTCTAATAGTGAGAATCCTAGAATGAGAATTTTGATTATGATATGCTTAATCTAGCTCAAATTACCTGTTAGGATTGGATTATACTAAAGGGGGGGGGTGAATCAGTATAATAGCACTTTAAATTAATTCTTCAACCACTTAAACATTAATCATACATTTTCAGTAAACTAAAGAACATAAGAAAATTACACAATAATCATAACACCATGATTTGTTTATGAGGAAACCCTCGGCAAGGGAAAACCCCAGTGAGGATGATACCCACAAGCATGTACTAAAGTATAATGTCCCTGTAAGGTTAGGAGCTGAATATTACATAGTACATTTCCTTGTTAGAGTAATAAAAACCCTATTAAAGGTTCACAACACCCTGTTAGGGGCTTCTGAGCTTACAACTCTTACAATGTAATTCTGTTACAAAAATTTCTCAGTCATGAACAAGACAAGCATCAAAAATGCTTTGATAGTTCCTTTATAGCTTTTTCATTCTCTAATCTTCCATTCACATGTCTTCCCTTCCAGATAACTATTACATACACATACATAATATTTACCAAAAATATCTTACATATATATCTCATAAATTTACAAAGTTGGCCTTCAAAAAATAATACATTTAATATAGTAAATATCAAATGCATAGTCGACACTCTTGCATAGTCAATGTATAGGCTATAAAAAACCAAAATACAACTTCGATTTCCTAGATTCCAAGTCATACTCCCTCAGTCTTCGTTGTTGTCCAACTGCTTTGTATCGTTGTTCTTCTATAGTCTATCTATCTTCACATCCTTATAACTCATCATAAACTTAAAAAAATCCAAATTTACCTTAGGTGGAGGTCATACATAGTCCATACTATCTTCCTTTAAGGTCTCTTTCCCTAATTCATCGATCTTTGTCTTCAACATCCAAAATACTTCTGTATCTCTGCTACTATACTTAGTCAATTTCTGAATCAAGAAAACTTATCTTCAAAGTAATTGATCTTAAACCCAGATGTGTTTCCATAAATGAAAACCAAAAAGTAAATCACATTTACCAAAATAGATCACTTTCCAACAATCTCTCCCTTTGGCATTGATGGAAACACTTTTAAAAAAATATCTAAGTGCTCCAACTAAACAAAACTGTCTCTTCTTCTCCTTATCTCTTCTCCATATTTTTCTCTCTTTCTTTTATATATCTTTTTTTATTCATTTTCTTATTCTCTTTATCATCATTTTTTTTCTTCTCTTCTCCCCCTTTGACAACAATGACAAGGTGCATATAAAACAATAGGTCTTAGTTCCTGCTTACCAGTTTCAAAACATCCTAAAAAGAATCTTCAAAAATCTTTACTTTTGTGCTCCATGTCTTGAACAAAATCTGATTGATGTGAATCAAACCATTCATTTCAAATGATGTAGTTTCATCTTCTTTCAACTCTGTGGGAAAGCCTTTGGTCAATAAATCTTCAACCTTATCCAAATCTGAGAGATGAGCTTCAATTATGGATAATTTCAGAGTAATAAAGCTCCTCAGCAAATTAAATCTATTTAATACTCTCCCTTTCTCATTATCCAATACACTGAGTTTGGCCAATATCCTTGTAACTTCTTTTTCTAGTTCTGTTGTGGATTGTGAAGATGTTTCACAACCATCCATCAAGCTGTTTAGAGTTGCCCTCTCCTTGGCAATAATGTCCTCAACATTCTAAATGTGCCTAACCAAATTCATGCAATAGCCAAACAATTTTCTCCCATGTCCAATGCAGCTCTTTGCATTTGTCAAACAAGTTTTTACAATGTCGAAGTCCCATGAGATGGACTTGTAGACTTCTGTCAATTTCTTCTCTGAATATGTCTTCTCATCCTTCTCTTCTATAATCTTCAGCAAATTTTCATAATACCCATCAAATTCATCAAGTGTAATCTTCAAGTTTTCAATGTCATCTTTGTGCTAGAAAACTATAGGTACTAGAAGCAATTTATTCACAGTATCAATAGCTCTTGAGATTACTTTTTCCTTCTTATCTCCTTTCTGTTTAGATCTTTCCTTTTCTTTTTTTAATGCGGTGAATGCCAGCTTTACCAATTCAACTTCATCCATGCTATCCATATTTACATTAGTGCTTGCCAACAATGAAATAGATGGTGAGTTTACTTCTTTCTTTTCAACTCTTTTTTGTTCTATCTTATGTTCATCATCCTTTTTCTGTTCAACTTCCTCTTTCTATTCTTCTTCATCTGCAATAGAGGTGTCCAAATTTCTTGCAAAAGGGTCCTTCTCATCTTGTGAGGGGTCGAGGGTCACTGCCACATCAAAGACATAGAAATCTAGTGGAGGATCTGCTTCACTCTTCTCTGTAGAGGTCTCTGTCACCTTAGGTATTTCACCCATTCCCAATTGTGTGGGCAATGTTGTTTTAGGAGGTGAGGGCTTGCTAGAATTAAAGCTCATTAGAATCTTCTCTAATGCCTTTTGATTTTCCTCAATCACTTGATCATACTTCCTTCCCATTATCTTCAATAGTCTAATATTTGTTCTTAACAAAGGTTTTAGTTCTTTGAATGTTATATCCCTCTCTTGTACTGATAACATAGGCATCATGTTATCAATTTCCTTGTTTATGATCTGATCATCCTCAATTTGTGCCAAGTGTTTTCTGCTCTCCAATTTGGCATATAGATCTATGGGTACACTTCCTTCAATTTCTAGAAGGCTCTTTTTGAAGGTAAGAAAATGCTCTATCACAATATCTTCAATCTTCATCTTGTCTGATTCCTCATATCTGTCATAGTATTTATCAATTGAAACCAATTTACCTTGTTCAATTTCTCTTTTCTCTAGCATCTTCATGTCAGGTTTCCAAATATGTTTTTATGTTTTCTTCTCTTCTCCTGTTGTGCTTTTCTCTTTAGGCTTTCTTGATCTTGTAACTCTAGGAGTGACAACCTTTGCTTGTTCTATTTTCTATTGTGGAGGAGGTGGACTATCTACCATAAATACCTCTGTAATGATAGGGGCATTAGTACTTCCACTTGTTACTCCAAGAGATCTCTCTTCCATCTTTCTTTTGACTTCTTTCAATTCCTCTTTTGTCAATCCAACTTGTATACCATAATCATGAATAAGGTTAGAAATTTTCCTTTTCCTTGGTCCTCTAGACTGTTCC
Organism: Thuja plicata; assembly: GCA_018584345.1. NCBI lineage: Eukaryota > Viridiplantae > Streptophyta > Pinopsida > Cupressales > Cupressaceae > Thuja > Thuja plicata. The sequence continues at coordinate 507,041 of MU224416.1, forward strand.
TCTTTCACCTTTGCTGACTTTTCTTCATAGGTTCCCCATCTCTCTTCTATTGTGTCAACTTCTAATGCAAGAACATGTTCTACTTGCATGGTGAGTGTTCCAGAACTCACTTCATAACCCATGGGGTAGCACCAATTCTTCCTAGGTGTAACTTCTTCAAAACATACATAATCAGTTTCAATCATAAAATAGATCGTATCCTTGTACTTTTCCACAATGTCCTCATGTAACTTTTATCTTCTCTTCATTTGTTTCTATAGAATTTTGATCATGGAAAATAATTCTCCATCTACCCAAGTAGTATTCTGTCTTTTGTAGCTCTATGAAATCAGTATGCTAGTGGGTACTCTAGACTTCCAACCACTAGGATGTAAACCAGGAAACTTGTGCTCAATGTGAATGAACATATGCATCAATAACGAACCAAATCTGAAAATTTTACTTTTACCCTTCTTCACTAGCTTCACATTCTCCAGAAATTTCTGAGATAGAACTTTGCATAGGTTATATTTTATGTTTTCCTTTACCATTCTCCATGCCATCTTGATTACTCTAGTAGATACAGATTTGGGTCTGCTACTATAGTAGAATTTGTATCTGAGTATCATGGCAATCAATCTCACATCTTGCTGAAAGATGTCGCTTATTGTCATTTCCCTCTTGTCCCATTTATAATGTGTTAGGGTTTCAACTTATTTCTTGACATGCTTCTCCGCAATAGGTATAACTCTAGTGTTGTCTAATCCAGTGATTTCATGAATTAGGTCACTGCAAATCTTCACAGGTTAGTCACCAATCCATATGAATTGATCATGAACCCTGCTCATCAATATCTTGAACCATTCATTTTCATCAAAATCACATAAATCCATAATCTTCATTATGCTCAACTGACTAATGTGTTTGAGTTTTTCCTTCATGATTCCTTTCTGAGTCATATCTTCTATTTTAGTGAATATTTCATTGTCTCCCAATGTATCATACTTACAATGTATGTAAGCCCTAATTTCTTCTATGTGCAATACGCCATGTGGGGTTTGTCAAAACACTCCTTCCAGATCCTCTTCACAAGACTTATATGGATGTTTCTTGAAATTGTATCTAGGATGATCAACAACATCAAAAATTACAAGTGCATCCATACCTTAGATGATGTAAAATACCTTTCTCTATAGAAATCTGAATGTTATGCTCCAATCAATCACGCACAGAAAATGTAGAATACTCTAAATGCTTCTACTCTCTGATCTCCTTAGCTCACTCTTTGTCACATGGTGAATAGATAGGTTATCAAATGGTGCTTTATACAAGTTAGGTTATAACTTTCAGTTTTTTTACTTTAAACTGTCCAGTCGGCTGCTAAATCTCGTGAACAAAATATACAAGTTGGCAGATGGTGCACTCTTAGGTATATGATCCATGATGTCAGCTTAGTTCAGACATAAGCTTGCATGAGCTCAATCGATGAATTTTGGGGTAGGATAAATACTGATGTCTATATCCAATGCTCCCCCTAAGACCATGATCAGCCAATTAGGTCGATTCTATCTTGCTACCTTCAGGCAAAGATTCAGTAGCATCTCCTGACTCTCCCTGAATTGATGTCTCACTTGTTCCTTTGATCTGCTAAATCTTGCCACTATTTTTGTCTTCTTCTTTCTTAAAATAATTCTCAAAATCATTCTTCACATCCGCAACACTCTTGCTAGTATCATTTTCATTCTTCTGTGAATTCATAGGAGGTGGTGTTCTTCTGTTATCTACTCCATTATACCTGCAAAACTTTGCTATATGTCCTAGATTATTGCATTTGTAACATATAGGAAGTATTCTTTCTTGATTAACTTGTAACTTATAGTACTTCACAATGTGCCCAATTTTATTACATTTGTAGAATGTAGGTTTCATTGTAGATTCTCTTCCATTGTCTTTTCTATATACAAATTGATTAGGTATTCTGCATTGAGTCTTCTTGTGCCCATATCCATTACAGTTAAAACAATAACTAGAAAAAGTTCTAAAAGGGGCATTACCTCTGCAGTCTCTCTTCATGTGTCCAAATATGTTGCAACCAAAGCATCTACCTCTGAAAGGTCTGATCTTCTCTTTAGGTTCTTCAATAGATGGTTTCTCAGCATCAATCTTCTCATCTGATTTCTCTTCCTGATTCTTTGAACATTCAGCTTCATTGAAGCCAATACCATTCATATCACCTTTAGGTTTCTATTTGTCTACTTGTTCATCAATCAAGTCACTGCTGGTGTGAAGTTTCTCAATGTGTTTCTTTGCTTCAACAAGTTCACCTTTCACAATCTGATTATATTTCTCCAATTCCAAGTATTTATTCTTGTAGTTTTTAGTCTCATCCTTCATTTGATTCAATGCACTGTTTAAGGTTTCTTCAATTTCCTTCTTAGCATTCTTCTACATCTGTTCTTTATCCATAGATTTATTTTCAAGTTTCAGAGTCTCAATTTCTTCTTTTAGTTGCTTCACCTGATCTAAATTGTCCTCATCTGAATCTTATTTTATCTGGACCACAAGATCGTCTCTTTGAATTCTTGAAAGCTCAAGCTTTTCTTTGAGTTTCTTTATAAATTTCTCACCTCTTCGCATATTGAATCTCAATTCTCCATTCTCTGCTTTTGCTTTATCAAGGTCTTCAAGTGCAACATCAAAATTTTCTTGCAAATTGTCCAAATTCATTCTGATCTCCCTCAACCTGTTAGGCTTTCTCTCCAAGGGCCAAAAGCTCTAATACCAATTTTTAGGATTGGATTATACTGAGGGGGGGGGGTGAATCAGTATAATGCACTTTAAATTAATTCGTCAACCACTTAAACATTAATCATACATTTACAGTAAAGTAAAGAACATAAGAAAATTACACAATACTCATAACACCATGATTTGTTTATGAGGAAACCCTAACCAAGGGAAAACCCCGGTGGGGATGATACCCACAAGAATCTACTAAAGTATAATGTCCCTGTAAGGAGACCTAGCCCTGTTAGGAGCTGAATATTACATAGTACATTTTCTTGTTAGAGGAATAACAACCCTGTTAAAGGTTCACAACACCCTATTAGAGGCTTTTGAGCTTACAGCTCTTACAATATAATTCTGTTACAAAACGTTCTCAGTCATGAACAAGACAAGCATCACAAATGCTTTGATAGTTCCTTTATAGCTCTACCATTCTCTGCTCTTCCATTCACATGTCTACCCTTCCAGATAACTATTACATACACATACATGTAATATTTACCTAAAAGATCTTACATATATATCTCATAACTTTACAAAGTCGACTCTGTCGATGAATATTAAAAATATTACAAAGTCAGCCTTCAAAACATAATACATTTAATATAGTAAATATCAAATTCATATTCAGTACTCTTTCATAGTCAATGTATAGGCTATCAACAACCAAAATACAACTTCAATTTCTTGGAGTCCAAGTCATACTCCCTTAGTCTTCGTTGTTGTCCAACTGCTCTGTATCACTATTCTTCTGGAGTCTATCTGTCTTCAAATCCTTATAACTCATCGTAAACTTAACCAAATCCAAATTGATCTTAGTTGGAGGTCATACATACTCCATACTATCTTCCTCTAAGGTTTCTTTCCCTAATTCATTGATCTCTGTCTTCGACATCCAAAATACTTTTGTATCTCTGCTACTATACTTAGTCAATTTCTGAATTAACAAATTTTATCTTCAAAGTAATCGGTCTTAAACCCAGATGTGTTGCCATAAATGAAAACCAAAAAGTGAATCACATTTACCAAAATAGATTACTTTCTAACATTACCTTCATTGCTATGATATTTGATTCAAATGCTCTCAATTATGCTCAATTTTCTATGAAAATGCTCTCAAATTGCTATGAAATGTCTATAGTAAGGATGCCTTGCATTCAAATTTTCTAGGATCCTTTATGCTCTCAAAATGGCTTCTATTTATAGGATTTTCCCAAGTGTAGGGGGTAGAGTTACTTGATCATGATTAAGTTATGGTTGAGTGAGAGGCTTTGAGATGGTTTCAAATGGGGAGACAATCTAAGTGTTTGTCTCAAAGGTTTGGACAAAGGGACAAATTTTAGTGATTGAGATTGAAAGTTCAAAATGAGTGTTTGAGATTGCAAATTAGGAGTGATCCATGTGCTTTGTGTTCTTGATTCTCATTGGTTGCTCAAATTCATGTTGAAAGATATTAGGATTTATTAAATTCAATCAATTAATTAAATTAGTCATGTAGAGGAATAGGTTCAATTTGATTTTTTATTTAGACTATACAATTAATTGATTAAATTCAATTATATAGTTAGATTAATTCCTTTAGGATTATATTTAATTATTTGATGTGATTATTTATTTTATCCTTTTATTTAAATGATTTTGTCCAATTTGATTGATAAACGTCCATTTGAAATTTATTTGATCCATTTTGGTTAAATTTAAAGCATTTACCTGAGATTTGTAGATTTACTTGATTAGAGGACACCTGCCCAGTTTTAGGTGTCTACAAATGCCCCTCTTTGAATTGATGTGCAAAGCGCATTGATTCAAATAAAATTGCATGTCCTAATCACTAATTTGATGCTTGATTGATTGATTGATACAAAAAGTGATCTGATAACCCGATTGACTGATAACCTGATTCAATGATTGATTTGAAATCCCTGATCTGATTTGAAAAACTAATTTGAAACTCCAATTTGATAAGATGCATAATTCCCCACTGATAGGGTAAAATCACAATAATCTATCACCCCTAAGGACAATTCGGGGCTCTCTTTCACGTTATACTCGACTAAGTAGAACTCGGCTGAGTCCCACATGACTGAGTTTACGTGGGCACCACGCAGTGCCATGCGGCGCTGAGTGGCGCCTACGTGGCCTGGTACTCTTAGTTGAGTACCTCTTGGCCGAGTATATGAATCATTTTAAAAACCCCAAAACAGCCCGCTAGCCCCTCATTTGCACTTTGAGGGGCTAAGATTCAGCGGGTGGAGGTGAAGAAGAAAACTCGGCCGAGTTCAAGGTAGGTCCCTTTATTTATTTATTTTGTTTTTTTTTTTAAATGTTTTACTGTATTTATGAATATGTGTAAAATGAATTTTTTTTATCTAGCATTATTATATAATTTTTTTTTTCTTCATTTTCTAGAAATGAATTTTTTTAGGTTGAATATAATTGATGTTATTTCAAAACATTTAAACGCAAACTCAAATTTACACATAATTTACCCAAAATTTTGAAACATAAACACAAACCCAAATACAAAATTCTAAAACATAAACGCAAACCCAAATCCAAAATTCTGAAACATAAACTCAAACCCAAATCCAAAATTCTGAAACATTTATACGTAAATTTAAAAGCAAGTAAAATCATATAATTTAACCAAAACGTAAACTAAAAACATAACTATGTATCATTTGAGATTATGTAGGGAATTAATTTAAGATATATATGACTATATTTATTACTTGAGAACATGCCAAAAATCTTTGTCACAACTTGATCATTCTATCTATATTTTCATTACGTACTCAATTTTCAATATTAGTACATAACAAAACACTAGAAGTTTTACGTACTAGGTTAAACATAAATCAATTTTTATATAAATTAAAATCTTAAAATCACTTAAAAGTTATACATACATGTGGAATCGTTTTTTGATATATTTGTGCTTAAGGGGATGTCATGAATATTTTTGTTCAGATGGACATACATATATATTATGTACAGATATTTTTGTTAATTTACATGTACATATGTGCAATTTTCATTGTTTAAAATTTCTAAACTTTTGTTTAAAAAAAAAATTCATGTTGAAGATGTAAATTTAATTTGTTTAAAATTTAAATATGTATGTAGATCTAGATCTTTTTTAATTTTTTAAATTAAAAACATGTTCTTTTTCAACACATGTACATGTATATTTAAATTGATTTCCTGTACTAGATGTACACATGTATGTGCCCACTTGCAGTGAGTGCACTTTTTATAGACTCTAGATATTATATTTCTACATCACATGGCTTCTATTGGTTCAGACCCTAGAATTCATGGTAGTCAGGCCTCACAAGAATCTTTAGGCCACCATGATACCCCACAGAGTCATGATAGTCATAGACAGGAGACTATCACAAGGATGCACGCTGCTCTAGCTACGCTAGAGAGGACGTTGCAAAATAGTGCTACTCTCCCTAATAGGGAGAAATTGTTTTCCATTCGTACAAAGTTGATGAGTATGATTCAAAAGGCTGAATTATACAATCCATACGATGATTCATCTATTGATTCTTTTTACCATAGCCTATCTAGCACTGTTACAGGTACTGTTAGTTGGAGGATAGTTGATGGGGCTGTTATTGTTACTTAGGTTAAGAACATGTTTGGGACCCATTACATAGATAAGAAAGTGGTTAGAGAATATAGGGTCACAAAATGTATAGATCAGTTAGTAGCTCCTTTTATATATCCCAAATGGTTGGCGGCCCATCATATGTGGCCCCAAAAGGATGAGGTGCCCTTATATTTCTGCAAACAATTGTTTGAAGAGTTCCATTTAGGGCATGATGTTGATTACACAGATTTACCTCCACATGCTGGTCAGGGTCGGGGGAGATACAGGATAAGTGTAGATGACCTGATGCACCATAGCCCCCTAGTAAGAGGGCATTGGTGGGTCAAAACCTTTTGGTTCTTCCAAAAGGTTTGGAGACCTACACTGGAGCAGGACAGGTTGCTATTGAGGATGCACACGTAGATATGTTTTCTAGCATTGCCACCATCATGACTTAGGTTGATGACTTGTCATCTAATCGTGTGGGTAGGTACATGCTCAGATCCTAAATGAGCACAGGCGTTGATCCTTCTAGTCCATTTTATGATCCATACATTTGATATGATCTTCCCACTCCATATGAGATATTACGACTACTAGATGA
>MU224416.1:518923-546664 GCA_018584345.1 Thuja plicata
GTTCTTCTTCAACATTGACCAATTTCTCTTCGGTAAGTTTCGTATGACCTTTCATTTGGTCATTCCTTTTATGATCATATTTCCTTGTTCTAGTCCTTTTATTTCCCATTGCTCAAATAGAAGCAAACAAATTATTTTGCTTTCAGAATCCTTCTTTATTGAAAATTCCTTCTTCACTTCCTCCAGTCACAAAATGCCTTCTTCGCTTCCTCAAAAAACTTTATATATTCTGAAATAAGTATTTAAATTCACAATTGATATTTATTTTTTTTTAAAATGGCTTTTATATATACCTTTCAAATTGAAAGGGTGGGTTTCCCACATGACCACTCGCGGGTGGCCGACCACTTAGCTAGACTCAGCCGAGTTACCCTCGGCTGAGTTGTACTCGGCTGAGTCATCCTATGTGGCATGCCATGTTGGCAAACAAACCTCCAAAAACACACCAAATCAGTAAGTTGGCACTTCTGCTAGTTTTTTCTCTATTGAACCTAAACAATGTCAAAAAAATAAAAATGCCCTTTTGTAGATCTCAGAACTACAATTCTTGACATATAATTTTTATATTGTTTCGACTACATAACATTGAACAAATTTGTTAAAAACTGCATGTAGGTTATTAAAGCTTTTGGAAGTTGTTGATTTGGATAATATAAAAAAATACTAAATCAATTCATAAAAATGTTAAAATCATAGATAACACTAGAGAGGAGAGTCCTCTTCAATAACATGTAATTTATTTGGTTTTTGGTATAGTTTTGATAGGGGAAAAATGGCGGGAGACAAAAATGGTTGATTTCAACTAAGTTCAACTTTGAATACTTATAACGGGCAAAGTATACATCAAAAACACTTCTTTCTTTTTTTGGGCACTAGCTATACATGTCATCTAAAACATATTCTGAAATTAGAGGAAAAACTAATGTTTTACTTATAATGATTTGGCGGGAAGTAAACTCCCTGATTTACAGTATTTTTCACGAAATGTAAAATAGACCTTAAAATTTCAAAAAACATATTAATTTTGGTTCAATTTTTTTTAAAAAAAATTATAGGCTTATAATTCAGCCTATTTCACACATTTCATCAGTTTACATCATCTTCAAATTCTCAACAGAAATGTGAATTTTATGCCCTTGAAGTTTTACAGTTGTTGTGTTGTCCTTTTCCTTTGTAAAAGGGTGACAGATTATTGTGCTTTTACCCGATAATGTTTAAAATTTCAATGCCCCAGATTTGATAATTTTTTATGCATATTTGATTTGATACTATGATAATGCCCCCTCAGAAATGAAACAGATTGATGTCCGGAAGCAAAAGATGATGATAGTGATAAATAATAGATCCAATATGTTTTCATTTTTGAAAAACATTGATGATGATCCTGGAAAAAAAACATGCTTTAGTGTGCAGAAAGTGAAAATTAGGTCAAATGAGGTTAAATTGGGTCAAAAATCCTCCAAAATTAGGTTAAATAGCTTAAATAGGTTGAAAACCCCATTTTTACTATTCATTTTCACTTTTCACCCTTGAGATTTTGCTCTGATCCTATTGTAATTGATAATGATGGTGGTCCCTATTCGAGAGCATCGATTCAAGCGAGGATGTCGGTATCAGGGACCTCCTGAGTATGGACCTCCAGTAAGTGGTTTTGATCTTCCTAGTGCATTTATTGCTTCTATTTGATAGCATTTATTGCATTTTTCCATTCTTTCTAGGATAGATTAGGTGAAATGATGCGTAGTATAGTTTAAATTATGCTTAGGAAGGTTAAATGTAGCCTCCATGTTGTGAAATGACACCTATGCGTAGCCAAATGCCGTGTGTAATTAGGTTAGAATTTTTTGTTTGCACAATAAATTGTCGTGTATAGAAACACTCATTGTAAAATGCCGCTTGTGAGGATTAAAATGTCGTGTATGATGTTAAAATATCACGTACACTATGAAGTGATGCCTCCAATGAATCAAATCATGCCTAGTATCATTTAAATAATGCCTAGAATTAAATGATGTGTACACTATGACAAGTGATGCCTGCTTTGAAAATTGATGAAAACCTAATTGAAAGGAAGCACAAACTACTTTCTGATTGATCGTCTGGATGACCAGATTGATTTCCAAGATAGATAGATTTGTTTTAGTAATGCAAACAAGTGATTAGGATATTAGGATAATCATAAAATTGGATGTTTGATTTGTCAATCTGATAGGATAGAACACTAATTGATAGGATAACTAATCATAATGGTCCGTTCTTAAGATCTAGAGTTAGGAAAAATAAGTTGATGCACTCAAAAAGAACAAAGGATTGATTGAATTAGTTCGATTGACTTAGAATGATCCACTGATATAATTCCCTTGATTTGGACAACAAGAAAATTTCTATAAGTTGTATGTATGGAATCTAGCAACTTCGATTCTCAACTTGTCTGATGAGTTGACAGATCCCGAGTTATGTGTGATTGAGCAGTACGGATTGAGCTTCCTTTTAGAGCTTCCTCAGTTCCATCTGAATTGTGGTTTTCTTATAGCTATGACAGAGCGTTGGCACTCTAACCACAATAATTTCCACCTTCCGCTCGATGAGATGACTATCACTCTCGAGGATGTCTATAGATTTCTTCGTATCCCGACTCGAGGAGAGTGGGTTTACTATGATCAGGTATATGACAAAACTATATGCAAACATGTCTTTGGTAATGACACGATCATAAATGATATGATTACATGGGCACATTTTTCTTCACTTCCCACTTTACCAACATTTCTAGGTGTTGTGATAGGAGGTTTACTACTTCCTGACTGATAAGGTTGTAGATTCTCAATTGGCTAAGGTCGAATCTTGGAGGATTTGATTGCACATCCTCGACGTTTTGATTGGGGTTCTTGCTTGTTAGCACAACTTTAACATGATTTGCATGAGGTTTTATATAGAGATAGTGTGGCTTTAATAGAAGGTGCTATATTGTTACAGTTATGGACCTGGCCGAGGATGGCCGTATGCATTTTTATATGATGGGATGGTTGTCCAACATTGTCTGGGAAAACTTGAGTATTGGTGCCGAACCATTGATGATATTGATTAGGTCATATGGAGACCTTACCGTGGTTGTGAGGGTTGGTGGGAGGATGATTATGAGCTTCCCTATATGTTTTTTCCATGCTGGATTATTGGTCGATCACCACTTGTGATAGAGAGATTCTGCTTTGGGAGAGTTTTGAGTCAGTATGGCCGAGTCTAGGATATGCCACAGGTTATGGCATTATACACTCGAGTTTAGGTAGAGTGATCCATGTGGGGAGCATAGATAGATTACCAGTATTCTTGTACAGAGATTGATAGATTGGGATTCATCCAGTGGGACATGATGGATCATGTTGTTGATGCTAGGATAACTGCTGAGTATAGGGAGTGGTTCTTACACCATAGATTCACTAGATTCATAGATCTTACTAAGCCTATTCCTATTATGGACGATACATCTGATGATGATGGAGGAGATGGCAGTGGTAGAGGTGGTGGTGCAAGAGGATCAAGACAGTGAGCTCCTAGAGCATCGAGAGCTCCTAGGATACGTAGAGTTGCAGGAAGAGGACGAGTGGGATCTCAAATATAGGGTGGCCATGCCAAGGCTAGGGGTGGTTTCGGACAACTGAGACAAAGATAGGTACAGGTAAAAGAACAACCTAAACTAGCTACAGGATGGGTACAATAGAGGTAGCGATAGAGAGATGGTAGGAAATCATAGTTAGATGCTGCCAGATAGGTTCCAGAAGCACAGGCTCCTCCATAGGTTCACATTTAGGCACAATAGGTTCCTCTTGTACAGGGACAGATTCAGACATAGTAGGTACCTCCTCAAAATTTATAGGTATCACAGGTTGGTTTACAGGCACCCCAGGAACCTCCACAGGATCCACCATAGGCTCCACAACTGATAGATGTCTTGACATAGGATGTGAGGACCTTACAGGCTGGGTTGACATCAATAGTTGGTCGGATGGATCAGGTAGCTTCCATGATGCAACAATTTATGACTATGATGACACATAGGACTAGTGTTGCGAGCACTAGTCAGGTATTATTGATGACACAGGATAGATCAGGTGACAGAGATCCTGATGGGACAGGTGATGGATCAGGTGCCACTGCTGGGTCTTAGGATAGATTGGATATTGATCCATATTGATATGTATTGATGTATCATATTTATTTATTTTGATCATGACCTTATTGATGTATCATTTTGTCGATGATATTGTATCTTGATATACAAATGTTATGGATCTTTTGATAGACATTTATGTGATGATATCCTTTGATTCCCATGATGTGTTTATGATGTGATGTGAGATTTCTTTAAATACAAATCTATATGATTTCTATGATGCATTTACTTTATTTATGCTATGGATGCAGTTTATCTTATAATGATATAGATAGATGGATGCAAATCATTTTTATGCAATTATTTCTATATGCTTCTCTGATTTTCATGATGAATGTAATGATTTATGCAATGCAATGTTAATGATGAAATTAATGCAACTATCTTTTTTGGATTTTGATTTATGAATGTATGCAACTTATATTAAATGCACTCTTAAAATGGATGTAAAATGATTAATGATTAATTCTTCTTTTCTTTTGATTTTCTGATATAAGAATAATGATTAATGATTAATTCTATGAATGAATGCAAAAGATAATCTCACATCATTGATTTGAACACAAGGATAATTGATAATTGATAATTGAACCCCCAAAAAATGATTAACCCCCTTTAACCTGGAAAAATCCTCTAAACATATGCAAGTAATCTAACATGATAATGCAATGCAATGCAACTAATTGTCACTAGCTTTTTGCAAAAGAACTGCAAAAGAGATATATTATCATCATTGAGCATTATGGATTGAGGAGAAAGTACAACCATCACTGACCACATCATGATGATATGAATACCTCTTTCATCACTTTGGTAACCCCTTGGGAAGCTAGTACAACCCTCACTAGTTGAATAACCAACTATGGGAGTATGAATATCGGTTTCAATGGATTCAATATTGCAAGTGGATTTTGGTATTAAGATATGGAAGATCTAAATAGCCAAGGTATCTGTTTGTGTAAACAAACAAAGGCTAATCCTCCTTCCTATATGAAAGTCCTCGGTGGTTCTTTGATGACCATATCATTAGACAAATTCACATAGGTTAGTGGATCTTCCTCAAAACACTCACTCAAAATCAAGAAAATATCATATCTTTATCGTCGCCAATCTAGTCGAAACATCATCAATTAGCTAAAAAGACATAACAAAATGCAATGATTATCATCAAAAAGCTAGTGCTTTCCTTTGTATCAAGATTTTCAAAAGAATTCCAAACATTATGATCATTTAGGTTGTGTTAATTTTTAATCCTGATAAAATAAGTCAATGAAGTTCAAGGATCAAGTTGGTAGGTCAAATGCTTGGGTTTGAATAATGATATCCATCAAAAGTTCAATAATATCTCTCCACTGAAATTCTAAAAATCTACGTCTGATATGTGATCAAAATGTAGCATGTTTGAATCTGTTTATACCAAAAACCAATGCTTTTGCCCCCAAGTGATAAGTGTAACCATGTAAAATGTGGGAAAATGAAACCTAGTATGCAAGAATGCAACTAAGAGACTTTGTTATGAATATGCACAAATGATGGATGCAATGAAGGATATGTACAAATGAGATGATGAAAAAGGCCAATATGTAAAAATGCAACTAGGAAAGATCTAAAGGAAGAAAAAAAAGTGCCTGTTTGCCAGGTTTTGACCTTTTTGGTTTATTGCTCTTTTTTTTTCTTTTTTTCTTTTTTTGCTACCAAGGCCCCTATTGCTAGGTTTTCACCAAGGTACTTTTTCTCTTTTTCATTTTTTTAAAAAAAATTTCTTTTCTTTTTCATTTTTTTTTTATATCATCAAGGCGCCTATTTGCTAGGTTTTCACCAAGACAACCATTTTTTGATTTTTGATTATTTTTTCTTTCTTCATGCTTAATTTTCTCCTTTTTTTGATTTTCTGCTTTTCCATTGTTTTTTACTTTTGATTTTCTCATGTTTTTGGATTTTTGAATTTTCTTATGTATAAAGATTTGATGCTGAAATCATCAGATACACACTCGTCTGATACTCTTTCCTCCTATACTCTTTCATCTAATTAGGTATGAAACCTCTTTAGATGAATTTTGTTAATAGGCTCTTGTAGTTCATCCCCCTCGCAATCAGCTAACTTGTAAGTTCTCATTCCAAAAGAGGAAGTAATGACAAAGGGTCCAAGCCAATTTTCTTCCCATTTTCCTTTCTTTTCCCTATCTGCTTGATTTTTAGGGTTTTCTCGTAGCACTAAGTCTCCCACTTGAAAGGTTCTCGGTTTGATATGCTTGTTGTAGTTTCTTGAGATTCTATTCTAATAGACCTTCAAATTTTCATAGGCTTGTGTTTGGTGTTCCTCCAATAATTCCAATTGTTGAAGTCGGGTGACACTATAATTGTCATCATTGATTAATCCATGTAAAGAGACTCTTAGGGATGGGAGTTCAACTTCCAAGGGTAAAACAACTTATGCCCGATAGACTAAGGAAAATGGTGTAGCTCCAGTAGGTGTTCAGATGCTAGTTTTGTATGCCCACAATGTCGAGTTTATTTGCACATGCCAATCTCTTCCTGATTTATCAACTGATCTCTTCAAGATTTTGAGAATATTCTTGTTTGTGGCTTAGGCTTGTCCATTACCTTGGGGATAGTAAATGGAGGAAGAATGATGTGTGATATGAAATGTTTTACAAAGTTCAACCACATATTTGTTCTTGAATTGTTTTATGTTATCTATGATGATGGCATGAGGAATACCATATCTACAAATGATGTGATTAAGGATAAACATGGAAATCTATTTTCCCATGGTGGTTGTCAAAGGTACGACCTCTACCCATTTGGTAGAATATTCTATTGTTGTAATTATATATTTATGACCATTAGAAGAAGGTGGGTAAATCATTCCAATAAGATCAAAACCTCATTGGTAAAATGGCTATGGTGTGATAAAAGGATGCAATTCTTGTGTAGGTGCATGGATCATGTCTCCATGGTATTGGCATTTCACACGTGTTTTCACAAAGTGGCAAGCATCTTTCTCTAAAGTTTTCCAATAGTATCTCATGCGAGGTATTTTCTTAGCTATATTTAACCCACTAGAATGTGACCCAAAAATCCCCTTGTGAATGTATTTTAAATATAATCTTGATTCTCTGTCCTCTAGACACCTAAGAAGCATTCCGTCAAGACCCTTGCGATACAATGTGTCTGATAGGATGGTATAACGAGCGTCTTGTCTTATAAAATGTCATTTTTGGGCACGAGTTTGGTCCATAGGTAAAACTTGGTCTTTAAGATAGTAATAAATTGGTCCATACCAAGGTGAGTCATGTCCATCAATTAGGGCAATTATTTGGGTGTCGGGTAAGTCAAAAGCCAGTTTTACCAACTCTTCCACCAAGAATTTGTACCTCGCATTCTGATCAAGCATTTGGAGTAATGAAGCCAAGGTAGCCATAGCATCAATAGCCCTATTCTTTTCTCTTGGAATTTGCTCAAATGTGATTAAGGAAAATTATTTCTTCCAGTCATCTACCATTCTCTTATATGGCATCAAATTTTCATCCTTACTTTGGTATTCATCATTGATTTGGTTGATGACTAATTGAGATTCCCCATATACTTGTAGTTTTGTAACGTTCCATTCTAAAGCCATTTTGATGCCTATGACTAAAGCTTCATATTCTGCAATGTTGTTTGTACATGGAAAAAAAAGTTTATAGGATTTTGGAATGGTGTACCCTTGAGGTGTGATCAATAAAATTCCTGCCTCTGAACCATTTTGAGTATAGGATCCATCAAAATACAACTTCCATGCCTTGGCTTCCACATTGACTATTTCTACATATGGGAACTCAACTTGGATTGGATGAGTAGACACTAATGGATTTTCAGCCAATTTATTAGCAATAACTTGGCCCTTGATATCTTTACGGTCCACAAATTCAATGTCAAATTCACTAAGCACCATTACCCATTTAGCAATCCTTCCAGTTAGGGTTGTTTTGAAAATTTAGTATTTTAAAGGATCAATCTTTACAATCAACTTATCTTTGTGCATCAACATGTAATTTCTTAGTTTTTGTGAGGAAAAAACTACTACTAGGCAAGCTCTTTCCATGAAGCTATAATTTAATTCATATTTGATCAATGTTCTACTCAAGTAGTAAATAGCTCATTCTTTTCCTTCCTCATCCTCTTGTGCCAATAAGACCCCTAAAGATCTTTTTGTTGCTGAAATATAAAGTAATAATGGTCTTCCTTTGATAGGAGGCATCAAGATAGGTGGATTGACCAAGTATGTTTTCAACAAAGTGAAGGCTTGTTCACACTCATCATCCCATGTAAAAATAGTACCTTTGTGTAGCAATCTTGTGAATGAATGACACTTTTCTGCCAATTGAGAAATGAACCTACCAATGGATTGAAGTCTTCCTTGAAGTGACCTCATTTGACTGGTATTTTTGGGAGTTTCCATGTCCATAATTGCTTGTACTTTCTTTGGATCCACTTCTATGCATTTTGCATAAAGTATATAGCCTAAGAGCTTGCTAGATTGAACCCCAAATGCACATTTCTTTGGGTTTAATCTCACTTTGAATTTCTCTAACCTTGTGAAAATATTTTCTAGTATAGGAAGATGATCTTTTCTTTGATGTGACTTAGCTAAAATATCATCCACATGGTCTTCTAGGAAGGTGTGCACCATGTCATGGAAGATAGTGGTCATTTCTCTTTGGTAAGTTGCTTTGACATTTTTGAGACCGAAGGGCATCACATTCCAAAAAAAGGTTCCACATGGGCATGTAAAAGTAGTCTTTTCTTGGTATTTAGGTGCTATGCGAATCTGATTATATCCACTAAATCTATCCATTAATGAGAACATAGAATGTCCTGCCATTAAATCCATGATAGAATCAATGCTAGGTAACAGAAAATCATCTTTTGAACAAGAAAGGTTAAGGTCTCAAAAATCTATGCATATTCTATTGGATTTATCATGTTTGGTAACTGGTACAATTTTTGATATCCATTATGCATAGGCTATTACTCTTATGAATCCAACCTTAAGTAGCTTCTCTAATTCTGCTTTGACTAATAGAGCTACATGTGGATGCATCTTTCTCAATTTCTTCTTTACAAGTTTGATGTCAGGTTTCACATTAAGATGGTGCATTATGAAGCTTGGATCTAACCCTATCATCTTGACATATGACCACACAAAGTTAATTTTATTTTCTTAAAATAATTCGATGAACTCCTTCCTTTCTGATGGGGTTAGTGATGTTGCTAAGTGAATAAACTTTGGTTCCAAGTCAGTTCCAATGTTAAAATTTTTTGTTGGCTCTATGAGAATAGGAGATCTCTCATCATCATGTTCTGGTAGGTTATCCAACCTCTCTTCCTTAGGTGCCACAGTTGTGTTTTCACCTTTGGAAACATCCTATATTTTTACTTTTTAGGTTCTAGCACTGCCACATGGTGGTTTTCACCACTAAACATTTTCATTTTTTTGAATTTATTTCTTTTATTTTGTGGATTGAGAGGTTGGACCCCTTCCTCTATCATTATGTCTGGATTGTATTCATTGGTGGAAGCATATGGCTCAACCAGGTTTAGGTATTGGGCCATTGCATGGTCATTGGGAAAGTATAATAGGTCACTTGGTTTGGTTAAATCCAAATCAATGAGTTCAGGATGAAGTAAGGCTAAGGACTCATTAGGCCAATTTTTATTTGAAGGAGTCAAGGACATGACCTTGTTTGAAGGTTCGTACATTGTATTTCTTAGGTCTATAACATGTGCTTTCTCAAGGTGTTCCATGGACGTAGGATCACAATTTTCCTCACTAGAGTCCTCGTTGATTTCCACCCCGCCCCACAAAGGTACCCAAGGTTCACCTATCCATTGATTATCCCTACATGCTTGACCTACATTGGCTTCTTGAGACTCATTTAATACTTGTGTAGAATTCAAACCTTGATTCTCATTGTCTTGAATTTTGACATTAGGAATGGTAGCATATGTGTGAATAAAATAAACCTCTTTATTATGAAAAGAGTCTTTAGATAGGGAATCCCACTCATAATCTCTGGAATCATCCTCGCTCCTGGATCCTACCATGTATACATGTTCATGAAAATCATGCATAGGGCTTGAACTTTCTCCTTTGTCTTGATAACCTATTCTAGATTTCTCATCTTTTGACCTCCAAGTAGGTTCAATGGGTTCTAAAAATCCTCTATTCTTGACTCCTAAGGGTCCTCTTCCCTTGTATCCCATTTTTTGCATGATTTGATATCCCTTTCCATATTGCTCGGTTTGAATATTGATGGGTTGTATTGTTTCCACGGGATTGCTTGAAGTGTCTTCCTCTTTGTAGAGCCATTGTAAAACTTCATTGTCCTCCTTTCCAAGGGCTGATTTTTAACTCTCTCTTACAAAATGAGATTTATATTTGTGAGGTGGATGAGCACTTGATGGTTTTCCATGTGTCTTAGGAGAAGTTGGAAAATCAAATAGGGAAATGGAATATTCCCTCACTCCTTTGGAATTGATTCTAAATTTCTTTTCAAACTTATGCATCATTTCATTCATCTTTTGGTATTGGTCCTTCTTGGCTTGTTCTCTCTCATCCCTGGAAGGTTTTGAAATTTCCACCTTTGATGTAGAAGGTTTAACTGAATTTTCATGCAAACTTTGACCCTCATAACTCACTTTATCCTTTCCCTTAGTTGATGTAGTTGAATTAGTTTGATTAGGGTTTGAGGTAGATGTAGAATTTGATGTTAAATTTGAACCTTCCTCTTTAGTCTCTTCAATGGTGACATTAGGGATGACTCCTTCCCTATTGTGAGGAATAAATATCTCATGACTAGGTTTCAATGTGTTGCAATATTGAAAGGGATTAGAATCTCCTCCAATTGTGATTTCTTCACCAATGTGTAGAAATTTTATGCATTGATGATAGGTGGAAGGTACCATTTGCATCTCATGAATCCATGGTCTCCCCCAATAATATATTATAAGTTAGCTTCATGTCAAGGACTTGACATATGGTGTCTTTCTTGATAGGTCCAACTTGAATAGGTAGAACAATCATGCCCTTTGAAGATCTTTCTTCCTCATCATAAGCCTTAATGGTAATATTCTTTTTAAAATCAATGGATGATTCAGCTAACCCTAAAGACTTGACAAGGTTCAATGTGAAAATGTTAAGACCGGCTCCCCCATCAATGAGGACTCTCTTGACCCTATGTATTTGGATTAAAACTTCTATATGCAAGGGACAATTTTAAGGATGATTAATGGACATATCATCTTGTTCAAAGAATGAAAGGCAATGTGGTGCAATGAGATATCCTACCATATTTTGAAACTTATCTTCCTCCAATGTTATAGGAACATTAGTCTCCACTAGGGATTTTTCCAAGATCTCCTTGTGATTGGGAGAAATTTTTAGTAACTCCAAAATAGAAATTTGTGCTGGAGTCTTTTTGATCAACCAAACTATAAGGATTTGTTGAAGTAGACAATTGTTTAGCCAAAATATTTGATTGTGTAGGGCCAATAGGTTTAGGAGAACCCCCTTGTAGGGTAATCCTTGATGCTTTCCCCCTAGTGATGGTATTAGAAATCTCCACTTTGGGTTGTTCCTTAATCACCACAACACTAACAACATGTTCATGCCTGAATAAAGTATTGATAGTATTGTCATAATGATGAGAAAAAATGACATTTTTGTTTCCTTTGGAGTTGTTGCCTTGATTGTTCGAAGTTGAAGAATCGCCTATCTCATGCTTATAGAAAGGTTGTTTAAAATCTATATGATCCTCATTATTTTGGGGCCCTTCTATCTTAATTACAACATTTTCAATCAAATCTTGCACCACATGTCTTAGGCGCATGCAATCATTGGTTTTGTTTCCTTGATTCCTATGGTATTCACAATGGTTGGAATCACTCCACCAATTAGGCTTGATTTGTGGTTCATAGGATTGATCCCTTGGTAAGTCAATAATATTATAAGCAATTAGGGTTCTCAATGCATTCTCAAGTGGTTCACCCAAAGGTGTGAATGTCCTTCTAGGCATTGGTGTGAAGAAAGGTTTAGGCTTGTTAGCCCCTTGATTATTCCCAAAGTTGTTATTGTATATGATAAAAATTATACATGCAAAGACAACACTAAAACATGCAAACATTAGAGTTAGTCATTAGAAACAAATATTCAAGAAGTTAGCATGTTCATAATGAAATCTAAAACAAGAACCTTTCACCACAACTTTCGATGAGCCAAACAAGTGCACCCAAGTCTTGTTGATTTTCTCTTAGAGAAGTTTGTGGGTGTGCTCTCCCAACACAATACTAAAATCCCACTATGATTAATTGATGGATGAAAACTAAGTGCAACTAATGGATGTAACAAAGAACTCAAGGACAAGTATGAGGAACTTGTCTCAAGCCTTCATCAAATGTATGAAAATAATGCAAACTATGCTAAGAATGATATGCAAGACTCAATGAAAGGAAACTAGGTTCATTCCATTAATCCTAATATGTAATTTCTAAATGAGCTAAAAGCATGAACATGAAAATAAGCTATAAAATTCAAACACTAAACTAGCATGATAATAATGCATAAATGAAAGATTATTTGCTCTTAACAAAGGCCTCTATTTATAGAGTTTTTGGAGGAGAGAGAGATTTGATGAGGTGGAGCTCATGTGGCATCCACATAGGTGCCACATGACGGACATATAAGCCATGCAAGAGGCCCACTTTGCTCACACGTGTGTGAGCAACTTTGGATGTGATGGGTCAAAGTGTACTTAAAGTATACATGTGAAGGATCTTGTAAGAGAGTGTAAGAGTTTTAGTCTAATGAAACATTTTTAGCAAGTGTAAGAAGGTGTCATCATGGGTGTAAGAAACCTTGTTGACACCAAATAAGGATTATTTAGAAAAGTGTATTTTTGAAAATTTGCTCACACATGTGTGAGCAAATAATTAAGACTAATTATTGTAGGAATCAAGAAATTAGTCTAATTAACCTTAGTTAATTAGTGAATAAGTTTATTTGGTGAGAGTGATGTGAAGTAGGGTAGGATCTAGGTTCAAATTAGCTTAATCTAAATTTAAAATTTAGATTAATTTGGTTTAGTACGAGTTTAAGTCATGTGGAGGAATGAATAAATTAAAAATTTATTTAAAGGGAATTAATGAAGGGGAATGTATTAAATAAAATTTAATACATTAAAAGGGGTAGTATTTAAATTAAATTCAAATACTAAGGAAAGTGAATCATATTTAATTAAATAGATAGAAGAATATAACAAATATAATTAATTAAAATTAACTATAATATCATGAAAATATTAATTAAATTAATATAAGGAAGATTTTAGACATCTATATTTTACCCCTCTTTGATGTAGCGTCGAAAGTGGCATCGCGTCAAAGAAAAGAAAATAAGATGCCCCAGAGAGGTTAGGAAAACCTACGGCAGCGAGAGCAGAGGAGTGTGCCCCCTTGAGAAAATAATAGAAAAAATACAAATTTATAATAAAATTTTCTCGAAAAAGGAAGGAAAATAGGGAAAGCAGACCAATTGCATGGCGTGTCCAAGAAAAATGAAGGAAAAATGAGGACCAGAATGGGGAATGGAAAGATAGACGGAAGAAATGGGTCCCAAGGGGCTATAAATAGTCCACCGGGGCCCATAAACAAGTCATTTTCACTCACAAAGAGCAAAAAGAGAGAAGAAGAAGAAGAAGAGAGCAATGGCAGCGGAGCGAGAGCGTGCACAGCTTGGAGAGCATGTTCGGGTACACTAGAGACTAGCAGATGCAGGACCACCGATGAGTAGTCGACCACCACTAGTCAATTATGCTTTTAATGCTTGTTTAGGTGTTTTAGCGGTCATTAATGTGCTCAAAAGTTGGTGTGCAGTGCATACGGCGGTCGCCTGACCACCGTCTGTGTAGACGGCGATTGACAGATTGCTGTCCTCGCAGATGACCAATCTGCGATCGACATCTACATAGATGGAGATCAACCGATCTCCATCTGTGAGAGTAGGGGAAGGGAGAAAATGCGTAACACAAACTGTCATCTCTGTAGACTGACGTTTGCGAAGATCCACCATCTCCGTAGACTGGCGACTATGAAAGTCCACCGTCTGCGAGGGTCAACCATTGTCTGCATGGTTTGACCCAAAAATGGAAGAAAAGAGAGGAAGAAGAAGGAAGACAAGGGTCTGGGAGCAATTTTTGATGCCCCGGACAGGCTTGGGATAGTTTTTGATGCCCCAGAATGCTATCTGATTTCTAACATGTGCTTGCTAGATGTAGGAGGAGACCATCACTTTCCGGGCGAGGGAGTGCTATCCAACGACCATGAAGCTGGAGCAGCAGTTGACGATAGCCGAGTGGGGGCTTGTGAGATTATATGGACTGGAGCACGTATGACATTGGCCACATCTATGAGCGCATAATGCGCTCATGTTTGCTTTGATAGAGAGGTGGCATATGACCACATCTAGCTTTCACTTCCCTACAAGGGAAGCTACTATCACACTCCACGACGTATGTAGGATTTACAGAGTGCCGATTCGAGGGCTGATACCCAAAAACTGTGTTGAGGGCTCAGAGCCCTATATGGAGATGGCTTTTGGTCAGAGATATGCAGATCTGCCTACCACACAGCAGTGGATGTCCTAGAAGGGGGCGATGGAGATGGAGCCATAGCTGCGACGGGTGGCCCTATACTTAGCTAGATTGATAGGGGGATGACTGATGCCTGATCATACAAGAAAGGGATTTCCTATGGGTAGGGCATGGGTTTTAAGAAGTATGGTTGAGGATGGAGACCAGCACTGCTGGGGTTACACCATCCTTGGACAGTTGTATTATGATATTCACATGTGCACCTACCAGAAGGGTAGGGCACTAGGGCCAAGTTGCACGCTGCTTCTTGTATGGGCGTGGGAGCATATTGTGGTCATACGACTGATTAGGACCTGAGAGACTAGAGCGACTTATGAGAAATTTGTATACAATTATAGGCCACCTATCAGTTATGAGGTCACAGATTCAGTGGGTTACTAGTGACGAAGGCTTGATGAGATGGGGGAGATATAGTGGGCACCCTATATGGGGTGCGAGGCCTGGGGTCATGAGATCCCTCAGCAGGATGGATATACAGAGGATGAGTTTTATGACTCATGTTATATGAGGTTTGTTTAGACTGACTGCTGGCTGATTGGGAGGATGACCTATATGATCTCTAGATACATGCCATCCAGGGTACGGAGACATATGGGGCAGATATAGTAGGCCGTGCCAGACGGGTTCCCACATCCATTGGTGACCCGAGAGGTTGGGAGTATCTGGGTGGTGGGGGTTAATCCCCACATAGAACAGTCATCTTTTATAGGGATGATCGAGGTCCCATGGATCAGAGCCTAAGAGTCATTATAGGATGCAGGTGTAGTGCCAGCATACGCTCAGTGGTGGGCCACACACAGACCTGTTAGACTAACAATGCCCAGCATAGTACAAGAGGATGAGTAGCCTGGAGATGGAGGGGATGGAAGAGGCTAGGATGATGATGATGATGATGATCATGATGATGAGGAGGGAGGAGATGGAGGAGGGGCCGGCGAGAGGAGAGTCTGGCCTATGGTTGCAGTGCTAAGGTGGAGAGGACAGGTACAGATACTCATAGGAGGGCAGCCACCAATAGTTCCCGACGTACAGGTATAGGGACAGGATCCACCACTAGGACAGGGGCCACTATATGGATAGGGGCCATAAGGGCCACTAGGACAGGGATAGGTACCACCAGCGGGCTATGTAGCCTAGGATATCCATGATACCATGACAGCAAAGCGGGATAATCTTCAGACTAAACTAGGCAAGGTACAGGGCTTGTTAGCGACATCTCAGGTGACAGAGGTGAGCGTGCAGGTAGAGATCTAAGGGCTACAGGGATTACTAGATACAACATAGGCCACAACCAGTAGCCTACAAATAGACCTGTAGCCAGGGTATAGGGAGAGCTGGTAGCAAAGACTAATCGGGGAGATAGTGCTCAGAGAGCACTAGACATTTTACAGGCTTGGGTGGATAGCGGATAGCTCACTATCATTGAGGAGCATGGTGATCTTGATGAGGATCTGGCAGCGATGTTAGCATAGATAGCAGCTCTTACCCACAGAGTGAGACCTTGCACAAAGACATGCGGAGGATTACAGGGCAGACCGCGATATAGTGCGTCTAGCAGGCAGGGCTGTAGGGGTTGGTAAGATGATGGCAGATGCCATGGCAGCACAGAGGGAGGTAGGGAGGAGAGGCTAAGAGGCCCCATATTACATGGGGCTCTATCATAGTATAGTGTCAAAGGAGGCACGACAGCCTGCTTACTTAGAGAGGGCACAGACAGAGAGCACACGAGGCTCACAGGGATCGGTGGGGTTACCACTGCGTTGAGACAGTGGTGCAGGAACATCATAGTCACCATCATGATTCTTCTCAGCCCATCTTTTGATACACATTTTTGAGACATTATGTATGATTTTGACATTTTGAGATATATACATGGACTTTGGGACTATTGGACTTTGATTTATGGACATTTATGCTGCTATATGATGATGTTATATGATGTGATGTTTATGTAGGATGTATGGATGCATTATGGTGTTATGTTACATATGTGTATATGATTTTTATGTAGGATGAGATGAATGTATATGAATATTCTGATGTATTTTTGATGCAGGGATGAGATGTAGATATATATATATAGATGTTTGATGTGATGTGTTAATGCTTATAGATGGATATATTTTGTCATGTATTGATGTAATGTGATGATGAATAAATGTAAATGCATATATGATTTGTGAAATGTGAAATGAATGTATCCAAAAATATGTTTAAGGACTTAACAATGTAACTAAATGAATGAAATGTAACTATATGCAACAGTAATGAATAATGATTAAAATGAAGTAACAATGCAACATAATGAGTAATGGTTAATGAATAAAGTAACAATGCAACTAAATGCAACCATAATGAGCAATATAACTGTAATGATTAATGAATGAACTGCATAGATAAAAGTAACCTAATGAATGAATGTAGGATGGGACACATGAGGACACTATTTTTGTGTGTATCAAATAGGTTTGATAAAATCACATAGGTGACTGGATAGGGGGAATAAATAGACACATTTTCCAAGAGAAAAATCAAAGTGCAATATGACCTAACTACAATGCAAAGACTAACTACATGATGATGGTGGGATTGATATCATGTTAATGTTGGAGAGCACACCCTAGTTTGATAGTGCAAAAGGAGTTATGCACCATGTACTAGAAAGAAAAAGTGACATGGTTCCTTTGCGTGGACTAGACTTTCAGACAAATAGTTTGTTAGGAACAAGAATGCAAGATATCAGGTATGTTGAGTCTGATGAAATGTTACTCATGAGGAGATGCAATACATCCAGATCTTTTGAGGGATTTGAGATGCATAAATCCTGCCCCCAGTGAGGCATACATAGTCATAACCAAATATCAAAACATAGATGTACTAAAAAACTATGACAAGCAGATCATACCACAAATGACATGTATTTCACTAGATACTCACCATAACAAGCCAAGATATAGAAGATCAAGGCTGTCGCGATAAGAACATAGTAAAACACAAGATAAAATCAACAAAAAGGCATCTTGACCAAGTGGTCATTTAGTCCAAAAGTTCTTTCCATGAATAATTTTGATGTGAGGATTGATAGAATAGCCGACACCGGAAGGATGCATCTTGATGGGCCAAAGATTGATTGATAAAAAATGGGAATTCGCTGGCAATTGCTTGTGAATAGAATGATCATAGGAAAGTCAATCTGTCTGTTGATTTGATGTAAAACATTTGTGATCACTATGTCTAGAACAAAGCTCAGCATTTGATTTGGTAAGCTCAGTCATGTGGGAATTTTTATTGCAGAGGTGGAAAATGGTCAAGGAACTACCTGCACAGATATGGGTAGTGACTCTTATTATGAAAGGCGATGCAAGCTGTATAGACAAATGGTGGATTTTTGAAGATTTCTATTGTACAATGGACTACTAACAGATCAAGCATAGAAGCACTTGAGATGTACAATATTTACAAGATCAGGGAGTGGATCTCCCTCTGGTGACACAATCTGATAAGCGCTTGAACCATACTTTGTTTTGACAATGAAGGGACCCAACCAATTAGGTTCAAACTTTCCTTCCTTCTCATGGATCTGGAGGTTCTTCATATTGTGCTGCAGGACAAGATCACCAACCTCAAACTGATGAGGCTTGATCCTTTTAATGAACTGAAGGTGAAGGTAATTTTGATACACATGGAGGTGGTCTAGGGCACTGAGGTGTCTCTCATCAAGGAGTTCTAGCTCTTGCAAGGGGGCAACTCTATATTCTTTTTTGGACAATAGATTCTTGAGAGAAATTTTGAGGGAAGGGAGCTCAATTTCAATGGGTAGAATAGCCTCAGTACCATAAACAAGGGCAAAGGGAGTTGCTCCTGTGGGGGTTCAAATGGAGGTGTGGTAGGCCCAAAGGGCAGGATTGAGGCAAAGGTGCCAATTGTGGCCAGCTTCATCAACTATTTTCTTGAGGATTCTGAGGATGGTTTTATTCGCAGCCTCAGCTTGACCATTGCTTTGTGGAAAGTACTTGGAAGAGGTATGGTGGGTAATGCTGAATTTCCTACATAGCTCTGTGACATCCTTGTTCTTGAAAGGTCCTCCATTATTAGTAACAATGTCCTGAGGAATGCCATAGCGATAGATAAGATAGTTCAAAATGAACTTCAAAATCTATTTTCCAATAGTGTAGATGAGAGGAACAGCTTCGACCCATTTGGTAAAGTACTCTATAGAAGCAAGGATGTATTTATGGCCATTGGAAGAATTAAGGAAAATTTGGCCAATGAGGTCAAGACCCCAATGTGAAAAGGGCCAAGGGGTGATGGTGGGCTGGAGGGATTGGGAGGGAGCATGTATCAAATCGTCGTGCTTCTGACAAGGCACACACTTCTTCACATTATTGTAGGCATCTTGTTCCATATTAGGCTAGTAATATCCAGTGCGTAACAACTTCTTGGCCAAAGTAAGTCCACTAGAGTGAGCCCCGCAGATTCCTTGATGTACCTCCTCCAAGGATGTTTGTGCTTCATCAGAATTTAGACACCTTAAAAGAGTTTCATCGAAATGCTTTCGGAAGAGGGTATCAACAAGGATTGTGTATCAGGAAGTGCGGTGAATGAAGGTTTTATGTTTGTTGGGGGTTAAAGTAAGTGGGGTATGTCCATCGCAAAGGTAGGAATATAGTTCTTGGTACCATGGGGAATTGGGATCAGCAATGTGACACACCATTTCAGAATTCGGTTTGTCATAGGTAGGGACCGTAAGATTCTCAACAAGAAACTCACACTATGTGTTGTGTTCTCACATAGTGATCAAGGACCCAATTGTTTCCATGGCATCTGCTGCTTTATTGTTTGTGCAAGGGATCTGTTGGAAGATTAGCTTAGTGAAATGTGTTATAAGATCTTTGACTGTACGGAAGTAGGGAAGCAACTTGTCATCCTTTGTTTGATATTCATCCATAACTTGTTTGATAACCAACTGTGAATCACCGAGCACCAATAAAGTGAGACTCTTTCATTGTATGGCCTGTCAAAGTCCAAGTACAAGGGCTTCATATTCTACAATATTGTTGGTACAAGGAAACTATAATTTGTAAGATTTAGGGATGAGATCCCCTTTTGGTGTAACAAACAAGATTCCTTCCCCCGATCCTTTATGAGTGAAGGATACATCAAAATAAAGCTTCCATGGTGGACTCGGGGCAAGATTAAGGACTAATTCATCTATAAAATCTATGATCAAAGGATGTTTACCATCAATAGGTTCTTCAGCTAACGAATCTGCAATTGCTTGTCCTTTGATAGCTTTTCAATCCACATAAACAATGTTGAACTCAATAAGAATCATGACCCATTTCATTGTACAACCAATAAGAGCAGCACATGCCAGTAGATACTTGAGTGGATCAATTTTGGCAACAAGATGAATCTTATGATTAAGCATATAATGTCATAGTTTCTACATATAGAAAACAATGGCCAAACATGCCTTCCCAATTAGGGAATAATTCAACTCATAGCCAATAAGAGTCCTGCTGAGATAGTAAATTTCTCGCTCTTTGCCGGTATCATCTAATTGTACTAGGAGGGCTCCCAATGTGACCTCTGTAGTAGATATGTACAAAATTAGAGGATGACCAGCAATAGGTGGTACCAATAAAGGTGGATTAGCTAGATAGCCTTTCAGTTTCTCAAATGCATTTTGACACAAGCAATCCCACTGGAACTTGATATTCTTGTGCAGGAGATGGGAGAACAGATGCACCTTATCTACTAGTTGTGACATGAATATTTTGATTGATTGTAGTTTTCCCTATAAACTGCATAATTGCTTCAATGTTTTGGGTGGTGGCATCTCTAGGATTTCTTTCACTTTCTTTGGATCAACTTCTATTCCACGCCGTGACACAATGTATCCCATCAGTTTACCAGATTGTACTCCAAAAACACACTTCTTAGGATTCAACCTAAGCTTATACTTCTCCAATCACTCAAAGATGGTAGTAAGAATAGGAATATGTGATTCCCTTGTTTTAGATTTTCCTAAAAGATCATCCACATAATCTTTCATGATGACATGCAAAAGGTCATGAAATATGGTAGTCATTGCTCGTTGATAAGTGGCTCCGACATTTTTAAGGCCAAAATGCATCACCTAATAACAGAAGGTGCCCCAAGGCATTGTGAATATAGTTTTGTGCTAGTCTTCTGGTGCTATCCTGATATGATTGTAACCTGAGAAGCCATCCATAAGTGACAACATTTCATGTCTGGTCGTCAAATCCACTATAATGTCAATATTTGGGAGTGGAAAATCATCCTTGGGACATGCAAGGTTTAGGTCTTTGAAATCACTGTAGATGCGAATGCCCCCAGTAGGCTTACCTACTGGTACAATATTAAAAACCCATTTAGGATAATCAATTGGTCTGATTACTTCAGCATCCAACATCTTCTAAATCTCTACTTTGACTACCAATGTGACTTGTGGATGCATCTTGTGAAGTTTCTACTTAATAGGTTTTACACTTGGATCTATAGCAAGATGTTGCATGAAAAGATTTGTATCTGACCCGGGCATGTCTTTGTAAGTCTAGGCAAAGTTGATTTTGTTTTTATGCAAGAATGATGTCATGTCTTTCCTTTCCTGATCACTGAGAGAAACTGCAATGTAGGTGGTGTGTGGATCTTCTTCTGTGCCTAGGTTGATTGGAATAGTATCTTCAATGATCATAGAGGACACTTCCGGTTCTGAAGATATAAATGGAAAGTCAACCTCTCCCTCCTCTAGTGCCTCAGAAAGGTTTTCACTAGAGGAAGCATCCTTTATTTTATCTTTTTCTTCATCTAAAGGTGCCTGTGAGAGGTTTTCACCAGAGGATGTATTTTCATTTTTTTTTTTTTTCTTTTTCATTTTTGTGACTGATAGAGTTGACTTGGCTACCAAAGTAGGCTTGTTCACTATAGTGGATCTGATGTTCATGTTCTCAGAGAATCTTAAGTCCAAAGAGGGCTAAAACTGCCTCAACTGAATCACACACGTCCAAAGCTGGTGATGAGTCTTGCTGATCCCAGTCAATTAATTCAGGGTTTGTGAGGGGTAAATGAGGGGATGAAAGATCAGCTTGGGTTATAGTGAATACATGATGATTTTCATTTAGGTCATCTTCAATATAGTGGAAAGGAATTTTGAAGAACTCTTCCTCAGTATCTAAATCTGAGGCAACTAGACAATAATCCTTAGCGAAGTTAGTCTTGGTCTCTACAGAACCCAATCTGTGTCCTTTAGGATAGCCATTGGCTATTATGATCTTCTTCTTACCTGTCTCATTAGCTCCAAGGCTAGTACCATGATATCCCATGCTTTCGACAATGGGAATAACCTTAGGATACTTTCCTTTGGGGAAAATTATAGGTTGTTCTTCTTCATCATTATAGAGCCAATCAAGGACATTGTATTCCATGTGTTCATCTGATAGGGACCCCCAATGTTCAAAAATAGTTGATTTGTAGTGCATAAGCACTTTATCTTTAGAAAGGGGTAATGGTGATGGTATTCCATAAGACTTTGGAGACAAAGGGAGTTGCCCAATACATAGAGCACTTTCAAATTTATACTCTCCCATGCCTTGATCTATAAATGTGGTCTTTGCTTCAGATGAGGAAGGTTTGTCTTCAATAGCCTTGTCTTCAGTAAATTTTTCCTTTCCTTTGGATTGCTCAGCTGGTGTTTCTGATGTCTTTTCTAAAACTAATGGAGTGTTTGAAACATGGGTTTCTTGATTGAAGTGTCGGCCCCAAACTCATTCAACGAACAGTAGTTAGCTTCTTTTCCTTCCAATCTCTTGCAGTATTGAAAGGGCTCAGGATCTCCAGGAATTATGATTTCTCTACTGTGATGTGGGAACTTTAGGCATTGATGATAAGTAGAGGGTACACCTTTGATAGCATGTATCCATGGTCGTCCCAACAAGATATTATAAGGTATATCTAGATCCAATACATGGAAAATAGTTTCAATCAGGGTCAGGCCCACTTGTAAGGGTAGTGTGATCAAACCCTTGCTTTCTCGTTCTCAATCATCATAGGCTTTTATTGTGATTTTTTTGTCTGCATCAATAAGGTCCTCATAAAGACCGATGTTACGAATCATTTTCAATGTGCACAAATTCAAGCCAGATCCACCATCTATAAGGATTCATTTTACTCTTGTGGATTGGATTTTTCCTTCTATATGGAGGGACTTATTATGATGAGGATCAGGACCACCAAAGTCCTTATCAGTGAAGACGAGATGTTCTTGCATGGCTAGGTTCCCTATCATAGCTTTGAATTGTGTAGCGTTGATGTTCTCAGGGACATGAGATTCATTTAGAGCTTTATCAAGGATTTCTCTGTGAATTGGTGAAGTTGTCAAGAGCTCTAGAATGGATATCTGTGCAGGCGTCTTTCAGAACTGGGCCAATAAGTCAAAGTGTGAAGTAGGTCGAGTAGTAGTAGATGGTGTAGCTAGTGGATTTGTAGATGTAGAAGGTTTATCAGTAGCTTGGATAGTGACTCTGGGTCTACGTGTAGTAGCATTACAATCAGCAGCTTTGAGGATTATGGTATTAACATGCGTGTCAAATTCTTCAATGCGGCCACAAAGAGAGTCAAACCCAAAGATATCATTTTCACTTAAACTCCCACATATTCGATCATGGTCTGTAATAGTATTGGTAGAATAGTCATATGGGATTACGTTTGATGCATTGTTTTGATTGTGAGGTGGGAAGGCCTGATTGTAGACTCTGAGTTTCGCATTAGATGAGGATGCATTCTGACCTTCAACTTCAATTTTCCCATCCTCAATGAGATTTTGCACAAAATGCCTAAGCTTCATGCATTTCTTGGTATCACAACCCTTGATGCGATGATAATCACAATACTCATTATCTCTATACCAAACGGGTTTAGGTTGATTCTCATCAAAAGGCTGAGTATTTGGGTAGACTATCATTTCTTGATCCGCAAGTTGTTTGAAGATCACATCTAGAGGTTCTGCCAGAGCTGTGAATTGTTGTCGTTGTTGATTGTTGTTATTGTTGTTGTTGTTATTTTTGTTATAATTTTTGTGAGGAAACAGGAATGGTTGATTGTGCGGTTGTTGATTGTTGTTCTAATTATTTTGATTCTGATTGTTGTTATGATTCTGATTGTTCTAATTGTTCTGATTTTGATTTTGATTGTTGTTGTGATTTTGATTTTGATTCTGATTGTTATTATGATTGTTTTGATTGTTATTTTTGGATGCTTGAACATTTTGGACATGCTTGGCATCAGTCACTCTGTCATTGACAACTCCTTTGTTTTTACTCCAAAATTTTAGTTTATCATTGTTGGAAGGAGTATAATGTTTGATGCTACCTCTTTGCAAAAGCCCATGTTCAATGTCTTTTCCCTTCTTGACAAGGGATTCAAAGGTGTCAGGTGAAGCCATTTTCATTTGGAAAGACATCTCAAAGATCAAATTCTTTGTGAAGATGTCAATTAAGTGACTATCATGTATTTTCCATGGCATGCGATTTGTAATATGTCTCCATCATTGTAAGAAACTAGCAAAGGTTTCTCCATTCTTTTGTTTAGTATTGCACAAATGATTGAGTGTTGCTTGATGCTCAATGTTATACGAGTATTGTCCAACAAAATTCTTTGCAAGATCAAAGAAAGTAGAGATTGACCCATAAGGAAGGGCCATGAACCATTCTAAGGCTGCATCTCCAAGACTCCTAGTGAAGAGTCTTTTTAAGTAATTCTCATTATTGGTGACCTCTTGAGACGCAATGTAAAACTCTTTGAGATGTTGTAGAGGACATGTTTCACCTTTGTATTTCTCAAACTTAGGCATCTCAAAGTTTGGTGGGAATGGTTGCATTGTGATAGACTTGTCAAACGAATAGGAAAAAATCTCCTCAAAAGAAAACTCCTTCTTGCCCCCATTCTATAAGCCTTGTACAATGATTTTGAGCTCATTGAATTGTTGAGTGAAGTCTGGAGTATTCTATGTGAGAAACGGGGGTACATAACCTCTGCCTCCTCCAAATTGTGCAGCTAAAAATCCCATGGAGGTCATACCAATAGTAGGAGGAGATATATATTGATAGGCTCGTGACAGATTGGTTGCAGATGTTTTTACCCCTATTGTTTGAAAAAAAGATGTAGACAAGGGCATGGAAATCTTCCCTATGTTATTGACATTAGCAATTGCTCCTTGAGTCATTTTTGTTTGAGTGTTGTTATGTGTAGTATTGTTCGGCAAAGCGCTTATGATCTGTTGAATTTGTTCAGGTGTCAATTGAGGTATTGATGTAGTTGTTGACATAGGTGCTGATATAGGTACTGATGTGGAAGGTTTTCTAATAGGTCCTTTACCAGTGTCATGTGATGATGTAGCATTTGAAGTAGAATCCATGACTGTAGTAGTGGCAGCAGCAGCTTTGGTGACATTTTAGGTAAGGAGTGTTTCATCAAAGTCAGCAGGAACCGTGACACCATTATGAATAAGATTCAAGAATATTTTAGCACTATTATGCATAATGGCCTTCTCAACCATTTCTAAGTTGTATGGGTCTCTAAGGAAGTCATTCACTTGGGTGGGTCTTTCTTCTTGGTCCACTAATTCAGTTTCTTTAGGCACTTCCTCAGCTTGTACCCTAGTTCCTTAAAAATATTGAGTGGCGAACGGATTCTCCTCACGGGTAATAGTGTTGAATGTTGCACGCTTCATTTTTCTAGCTTGGGATCGAGTGACTACCATACAATGGTGGATTTAGAAGAATGGGAGACAAGAAGGTGTAGGAAATGACATGGAGCAAAGATCTTGATTCTGGATTTGATTGGATTTGATGTTTGATTAAAGATTTGATTGATTGATTGATTAATTGATTTAAAGGTTTTTTTAACAAAACCTAAGCATGACCAAACCTTATGATGATACAAATACAAAAGGATTTAAATTAACTGTTGCCCAAATTTTCCCACTCTATGCAATTGACCTGGTTTTCCCTGTCTTGCTTCCTCTATCTTGTTTTCCAGGCTCAAGATTTACTCTTGGCCCTTATATCCCTATAAAACCCTAAGTCCTTCATATTTAAACGAGGTAATAAACCCTAGACCCTTGGCTCTTATGTTTTGAAGTTACTTTTTTGCATCACTAAGAGCATGCGCTTATTTCTCAGTCGCGTTATCGCTTCGCCTTGGTCAAATATTCCTTTTCTTCCTCCAACTCTGCATTTCCTCTTGTCGCGTGGTCTCGTGATAGAATGGAATATTCCCTCTGTGTCTCCCAACTTAGCGTTTATTCTTTGGTCGCGAGGTCGCCAGATCTATGTCATAAGTCTTATGAAGATGGGACCCACCCTCAGTCGTGAAGTCGCGTGAAGAACTCAACAGTCAGTGAAACATCTTCCGACTTTGCGATTTACCTTGGGTTGCCTTGTTGCCAGAGCAGAATGATGACTTAGCTCCCAGTGTGCAGAAAAGTAACCAGTGGCCGTGTGACAGATGGCATAAGACGTGTGGATGCTGAGTCTCAGTCGGGTAATCGCTAGATGGAGGAGATGGATCATGCGACTTGGAGACTAAGTATTTCTTTTCCCTTAGTCGCGGGATCGCAAAACATTTTTAGGGCATTATCTTTTTTTTAGTGACCAAGTGATAGCCGTCCGATGCAAAGCTCAGAAGATCCAACGGTGGTCGCTAAGTCTGGGGATCAAAGTGCCCTATGAGAAAAGTACTCCCGACTCAACGATAAAGGTTAGTCAGGATGTCACAGAAGCAGATAAGGGGCACATGCTGACTGTTAAGATAAGTCAAAGGGCTCGGTACTTGGTTCTCCCGACTTGGCGACTGTGTGGTCGCGCAGTCTTGAAATGAAAAGATAACATCTGGTGACAAGGAGACAACCGTGACGGTCTAGAGAGGCAGTTAGGTGCTAGGTCGCGGGACAGATGGTGAGTTAAGGTTATCTCCTCATGACTTTGATTTCATACAGTCGGGATATCGCCAGATCTGGACTAAGGTTTAACAAGGGTAAAAAGTGCTTTATCGCCAGGTCGTGAGATGATAGAACTGTGGTTAAGGACCGATGCTCGTGACAAGGAGACTAACGTTCAGTCACGAGGTCGCAGGACTTTGAATTTGAAAGATTGGCGACAGATTTGGCACTGTGAACGCTCGGCAGCCATGGTTTCTCTGTGCTTGTGTTCCAGAATTGATCAGAAGGGTCTAATTGCAGAAAGGCCATGAACAGAAAGTCTGTTGATCCCTGGATTAGATTTGTTTCAATGTCGGTGAAGAAAGGGAGATTTAGAGGTGTGGAAAGGGATACAGATTCCAATCAGAAGTTATTTCTCTCAGTTGCAGTTGGCTAAAAGGCATGGTCATGATCGAGGACTCATTGATGAGAGATTGAGCGGCGGTCGTCAGGGGTCACTTCTCGTCCTAGGGGACTATGATCAGTTGGTGAGCATTCATGACAGAGACTTATTTGTAGAGTAGGGCTGATGAATCCAGGTTGCTTGTTCACACGGTGTAATCAAGTACAGGGATGGGCGCAACAAGTCTGATCTGATCAATTCACTTGGTGCACATTTATGGCCAGATTAGATTTTTGTCCTAGGGTCAATTATTATACTGTAAATCTGTAACCCTAGTTAGGTTTTGGAACTCCTACCTGCATGCATTGGAGGTATTTAAAGTTTTTTGAGAGCCTTAGTGCTCAGATTTTGGCATTTTGTAAGGAGAATTCATTCTTCCCAGGAGCTATCTAAGGCATCTTTTCTGCCCTCTGGCTTTTACATTCTGTAGTTTTCTCATTGGTTATACAAACATTCTGGAGGTACTTTGTGATAA
>MU224416.1:547404-579021 GCA_018584345.1 Thuja plicata
ATGATGAAGATTTGTAATACTTTGATTAAGGTCTTTCAACCTGAAGGATTGATTTGATTTGATGGTTTGATCTAATGCTCCAAGAGAAGGAAGAATGATGATGGAAGAATGGAAGAATGATCCAAAATAAAGAGGCTATCTAATCATACTGCTCAATGGCAACAAAAGCACTATTGATAGAATACTTGGTCATGAAATTGCAAACTTTGTTATTATAGAGGATTTTGTCAATTTTATCACGATGTTCAATCTCTTGTTTGATAGATGTTGTAATATGTTGGTATTCATTGGATTTACGAGTGGTTTCCTTTTGCTCTCTATAGACTGCAGGTGTTGGAAGCTTAACCTTCTTATGTTTCTTGAAATTGGTCATGTCATGAAAAATTTGATTTTGGCTGAATGAATGAATGATCTAGGATAAATGATTTTTGGGTCCTGTAGAAGGTCAAATTTTGAGTATCTTGGCAAATTTGGAAGCTCACTATTTTAAAGTAGAGATGGCAGTCTCAAATGCAGCTGATGATCTTCGCAGATGGTGATCTACGTAGACGGCGGATCTAGATTGGAGACGACCGACTGTGGCTAAGGTAGTGTGTTGAAATTCTAGGAAAATTTTTGATCTTCAGTCTGATTTTGGGTGAATTTGTTCGATGGAAAGAACTGATTTTAGCACATTCAAACTAGAAAAATAAGACACGTGCCTCAAAACAATCCAACAAGGGACAAAGCAACCTTGAGGGATACTAGCAATTGTGACATTTAGGAAACCTTGATTTGAAATTGTAGGATCTTTTTTGTGTATGTTCAAGTGACTCTTTCAAGCCACTTATATTTTTACTAGGTCTAGCACAACGAAGACAATTCAAAAAGTAGCTACCTTAGGAATTTGGCTTCACATGAAATATTATAGGCCCATTTCTTGGTAGTCCTTCAGCTCACACAACAGTGTCACCCTCAAAAGGGCGCCTGTATTTTTGCCTTTTTCCAGGTATTGTTGTTGTGCTACGAAGATCTCTTTCACAACACAATACACTGGGACACATATGATGGGAATCTTGGGGGGAGAATCTTTCCTCCCCTTGCACTATAATAAGTCAGCGTTCGCAGTTGAATCGGGTAGGCTACTAATTTATAGTTGCTAGTAAGGTTTCGTGGCATCCCCGCAATCGGTTTATACGGTGTGAGACACTTAAGTCTCTAGTCCAACCATGCCAATATGCTGAGGATGTTCACTCAGTATAGACTACCATTGAACATGACCCGCCCAAGCTTGAAGGGATAAAGAGGACCTTTGGGTTGCACTTTATTTCTATATTGGCTGAAGGGATTACCAGTTTGAGGTCATCCTCTAAAGGGAAAGTGCACCCTCTAGACAGGCCTCTCTAGAAGCTTGATTAAGCTAAGATTTCTCTTCACCTAAGATCTATGAAGGCGAGGGGAGAGGATATGGCTATAACTTAATCATAGCGTCACATATTTTAAGGGATTTTAATCCATTGACAAATAGCTTGAAAGAAGTGTTGAGAAACACTTTTTCAAACACACCAAGAAATGTTCATTCTAAATTGAACCTATTTAAAAGCAACTAAGTGTTTTCTACCTAAGCAAAAGACACAATAGTATGGTTAATCATTCATGTTCAATTTATTTCCCACACAGCAAAAAGAAAGCTTTGTAAAAGGTGTGTTCATTTGCCTTATGTCATTCAAGATTGGTGAAGTTCATTCCCTTAACATTCAAGATTGAGTGAGTTTTCATTTTAAACAACATACATTCCAAGACAAGTGTTTAATCATAAAAGTTCATTTTAATAATCTGTTAAAAAATCATCAGGGAACTTGCATGAAATTCGTTAGTAGTTTGAAATCTCAAATATTAAATGTTGCAAAAAATCACAAAACTCAGGAAAATGCGCAGACAGCGAAGTATCACAGACGGTGATCTACGCAAACGGTGATCTGTGCAGATGGTGATCTGCGCAAATGGGGATCTGCAAAAATGGTGAAATACCTACACAGACGACCAAATACACACAGTCAAATTTTGTTAAAAAGTAGACTTAACCAGACTTAAAAATAATATTTTTACCAAATCAGACAGTATTTAACTCCTAAAAATTGTGTTACTGTCAAAAACCCAAGAGTTAAAATGCTAAAAACTTGATAAAAAAATAGTTTGAACCACAGTCTTATGAGTCTGTTTCTGAACAGGCAGAGACAGTGAGTTATATGCGCAGACAGCCAAATGTTGTAGATGGCGGGAAAGTGCAGACGGTAATCTATGGAAATGGAGACTCCAGAGCGGAGACAGGTCTGCGTGAAATTTTTTTGAACTGCAGAAAATCTGCAAAAAACATTAGAAAAGAAGGGACGTGGGTCCCACTGGGTGTGCCAAAATGTATATGATAAAAATTATACCTACAAAGACAACACTAAAACATGCAAACATTAGAGTTAGTCATTAGAAACAAAGATTCAAGAAGTTAGCATGTTCATAATGAAATCTAAAACAAGAACCTTTCACCACAACTTTCGATGAGCCAAACAAGTGCACCCAAGCCTTGTTGATTTGCTCTTAGAGAATTTTGTGGGTGTGCTCTCCCAACACAATACTAAAATCCCACTATGATTGATTGATGGATGAAAAATAAGTGCAACTAATGGATGTAACAAAGAACTCAAGGACAAGTATGAGGAACTTGTCTCAAGCCTTCATCAAATGTATAAAAATAATGCAAACTATGCTAAGAATGATATGCAAGATTCAATGAAAGGAAACTAGGTTCATTCCATTAATCCTAACATGTAATTTCTAAATGAGCTAAAAGCATGAACATGAAAATAAGCTATAAAATTCAAACACTAAACTAGCATGATAACAATGCATAAATGAGAGATAATTTGCTCTTGACAAAGGCCTCTATTTATAGAGTTTTTAGAGGAGAGAGAGCTTTGATGAGGTGGAGCTCATGTGGCATCCACATAGGTGCCACATGAGGGACACATAAGCCATGAAAGAGGCCCACTTTGCTCACACATGTGTGAGCAATTTTGGATGTGATGGGTCAAAGTGTACTTAAAGTACACATGTGAAGGATCTTGTAAGAGAGTGCAAGATTTTTAGTCCAATAAAACACTTTAAGCAAGTGTAAGAAGGTGTCATCATAGGTGTAAGAAACCTTGTTGGCACCAAATAAGAATTATTTGGAAAAGTGTATTTTTGAAAATTTGCTCACACATGTGTGAGCAAATAATTAGGACTAATTGTTGTAGGAATCAAGAAATTAGTCTAATTAACCTTAGTTAATTAGTAAATAGGTGTATTTGGTGAGAGTGATGTGAAGTAGGGTAGGATCTAGGTTCAAATTAGCTTAATCTAAATTTAAAATTTAGATTAATTTGGTTTAGTAGGAATTTAAGTCATGTGGAGGAATAAATAAATTAAAAATTTATTTAAAGGGAATTAATGAAGGGGAATGTATTAAATAAAATTTAATACATTAAAGGGGGTAGTATTTAAATTAAATTCAAATACTAAGGAAAGTGAATCATATTTAATTAAATAGATTTAATTAAATAGATAAAAGAATATAACAAATATAATTAATTAAAATTAACTATAATGTTATGAAAATATTAATTAAATTAATATAAGGACAATTTTAGACGTCTACAGTTATTATTATTGTTGTTGTTGAGAGGCACTTTGGGTGTTTGACTTGCATTGTTCACTTGAGTAGGTGTTCTTGTAAGAGTAAAAGGAGTGGCTTTCAAATTGTTAGCTTCCACAACTCCATCATTGACCACACCTTTGTTGTTGTTCCTCATCCAAAATCAATTATTGTTAGGAGGATTTCTATTTTGATTGTTATTGGAGGTATTGTTGTTGTTATTCTTATTATCCTTGTAAAGCTTAAGTTCTCCACTTTTAACCAATACTTCCTCTGTAGTAAATCCATTTTCGATTAGGTCTTGGAAAGACCTAGGACATTGTAATCTTAACTGATAGTTCATCTCATTACTCAAGCTATTTTTCAAGATATCCATCTTCTCCTTTTTTGGTACACTTTAAGAGTATCTAGCAAATACCTCTCTCCACCTTTGTAAGAAAATTAGGAATCCTTCTCCCTCTCATTTCTTGGTATTACATAAATTTATCATCGTAACCTCATGTTTGATATTGTAGGAATAATGAGTTATGAATTTGGAGGTCAATTCTTTGAAAGTTTGGATGCCAGAGGGTAACTTGGAAAACCACTCCATTGCCATGCCTCCTAAACTTCTAGGGAATAACCTCATTAAATATTTTGTTTTGTGCATGAACTCCAAGATCAATGCACAAAATTACCTTAAATAATCTTGGGGATCGGATGCTCCTTCATACTTGTCGTATTTAGGAAAAACAACATTACTTGGGAATGGGACCATAATTAGGGTCTTTTCAAATGGAAAAGGACACAAAGCTTTGATAGAAAAGGGTTTAGGAGCCCCGCTTTGTTTCATCATGTCCAATTGCATTTGGAATAATTTAAATTGCTTTTTCATTATGTTGACCGGATTTGCTTCTTCTTAATTTTTCTTAAGTTGATCAACATCAAAGTTGTGGGGGAGTTTAGTCCCCACTTGTGCTAGGTCTAGGAAATACTTCTCCCTATCTCGTTCTAACAATTTCTCCATGAGCTTCATGAAGAACTAGATTTGGACCACCACATTAACTTTTTCTTCGGTTGCTTCTTCATCATTAGGGTCCACATTGCCTCCATTATTGTTAGGGTCTACCCCTTGATTGTTAAGGTCTACTCCTCTTCCATGGGCCCCATTATTATTTCCCTTGCCATTATTATTGTTGTTATCTCTATTGACATTGTTTATTAGGTCAGTGTCCATATTGCCAAATGGGAATGCCATATTTAGTTCTACTTCCTTCATTGGTTCTTGATTTGGTTGTTACGAAGAAGTAAATTCGTCACTAGGAAAAGGAAACTCTTGCCTTAGATAGGTTCCATTGGATTATAGGGTAGATTTAATGTAATGTGATTGAGTAAAATCCGACATGAGAATAGATCAAGAAACTTGGCTTTGATCACCTGATTGATCAAGCCCTTAATGATTTTGCAAATTATCCAACAATGGGGGATTCTAATCAAACTAAAAGTATGCATAGGTAGAAAATCCAAAAGGGTAACCAAAAATATGATCAAGTTATTTTCACACCCTTGGGAAATGTCCACTATTTTCCCCTCTTTGTTTCTGGGTGTCACTTTGCACTCTAATGGCGTCACTTTGCACTATGATGGCCTCACTTCGCACTGTATAGGTGTCAGCTAGAAAATGTCTATGCAGCACTCTGTAGATTGTAGGTGGCATTTGCCAGTTGATAGGCAGTTTTCAATTGTTCATAGGTGGTAGTTTCCAGTGACTTAGGAGTCACTTTAATTTTAACAGATGTTATTTCAAATGTGCAGGCATCACAGAATTTTTTAAAGGCGTAATTTCTCTGCTGGTAAGTGACACTTTGCAGATCAGGATTGTTTTCACAGTTTTTTAGAGTTTTTAAAAGTTTAATATTGGGATCAGATCTGTTTAATTGGATTCTTTCTTGAAAATATAAATACAAATGCAACACACATCTCAAGTTTTCATCATAACCCTAAAACACACTAATGTGTATGTTCTCAGTCATTTCAACATATGTTAAACAAGAATAGATTCCAATCAATCTACCTAGAGTCAAATTTGGATTTTAAACACTTTTGGCTCTAAAAGGTAGCATTCTACTTATCAAGGATTTAGTTAACACCTTTGTTCTAAACTATGACAAGTTCTTATACCCCTTGCAGGCTTCCCACATGCACAAAAGTACAATTTTGCGCAATCCTGAAGGACTACAGGAGGAAGTGAAGAAAACTTGCACACAATTTATTCACTACAACCCATTAAGGAAAAGTGCATTTATTTATAGTGGGTCGGATAGTATCATAGCTTAAGCGATTGTCTCCCACTTTGGGTCATTCCCTCTCACCGTCCTCGTAAGGATGTACTCGAGAGGCAAGCCCTCCAAAGCTATAGATTATCTAGCATATATGAAAAGCAAGAAATTTAACGTAGTTAAACAAATTTGGGAATTTCATTCACTCAAAGAGTCAAGAGCATATCCCTATTGTTGTTCTTTGTTCCAAATACTTCAAACACTTATGTTCTTTTTCAACCTCATAACAAAGAGGTTCTTAAAAATTGAAGTATGTGGCTCAATTATCCCCCCTTTCTTTCTACCACCTCAAACTCAATATTTTTGGCTTTTTTATCAACTTCAAAAAGTTGAGAGCATATACCTAATATTTTTTTCAAGATGGACAATAATAGGGTCTCCCTATTTAGCTAGATTTAAATTAATTGCCACAATCTAAGCAAAGCAAGCTTGATGAGAAAAATACCTCTTTTTGATGCTAGCAAAGGCTAGGCACTTTTTTGGAGGTTTTTTTCCTTTTCATTTTGCTTACTCACCTAGTGGTGATCATTCCCTCTCTAACTCTACCAACAAATTAGTCAACACAAATGCACAAAGTGAAGGAAACCAAAAGTGAAATTGAAAACGCAACTTAGTTCCTTGATAAATTTTGTAAAAACAATTTAAGGACTTAATGCATGAAATCACCTAAGAGATGGAAACTTTTTCTTGTATGCACTACTAACTTTGATGTAATGCTCAAATAATTCCTCTTCCTTCTCTAAATTGTCCAAAATCAAAGCATTATGTATTTCTTTTAAGTATTTGATTTGAACCCTTACCTCATTACTTGTCGTTGTGATGCGCACCTCTGGTTTCTGCACTTTTAGGTGTCTGTTTATCTACAAAAAATCCAGTAACAGAGAGTTAGAAAATAAAATTTATCAATTTAAGTGCAATAAAACACAACAAACTACAGGCATCATTTAACAGCTAATAGGCATTATTTATCAGTGTCCTACATGTGACTTTGTAGTCATCTAGGTGTTACTTTCCAGTCAGCTAAGCATTATTTAACAACTAACAGGTGTTAAAATTTAAATGAAATGCAGTATAGAAAGTGTAAATTATGAAACAGAAAAGATAGCAGGTGGCAAAAGAATTTTCATAGGCATGACTTTGTCTCTTGCAGGTATCACTTTACATGCTCAAGCGTGACACTTTGTCTTGCAGGCGGTGAAAGAATTTCAAGACAGATAAAGGAAGATCTTTGTAGGCATCATTTAGATGTTGATAGGCATCACTTTATGGCTGGTAGGCATCACTTGGACCTGAAACCTACAAATTTAGTAGCAAAATGCACCAAAAACACTAAAAATGATATAAAATGAGATTTAGAGGCTCAAAGCCCCATGGTGGGCACCATTTATGTATGTATGATTCACACCTTCATGAAATAAAGGTGCTATCTATCAATTCTATGGAAGCAAATAATACAATTTAAACAAATAATTGACAAATAAGCATTTAACATCTCATGGATCTCTAACTAAGATTTTCTAATAGAGCTCTCAGCCATAATCTCTACTAGTGACAATCCTAGAATGAGAATTTTAATTATGATATGCTTAATCTAGCTCAAAT
Source organism: Thuja plicata (assembly GCA_018584345.1). Lineage (NCBI taxonomy): Eukaryota > Viridiplantae > Streptophyta > Pinopsida > Cupressales > Cupressaceae > Thuja > Thuja plicata. The sequence continues at coordinate 554,995 of MU224416.1, forward strand.
TCCCTCCATTTCTATGATCTTTGATTCAAATGCTCTCAATTATGCTCAATTTGCTATGAAAATGCTCTCAAATTGCTATGAAATTTTTATAGTAAGGATGCCTTGCATTCAAATTTTCTAGGATCCTTTATGCTCTCAAAATGGCTTCTATTTATAGGATTTTCCCAAGTGTAGGGGGTAGAGTTACTTGATCATGACTAAGCCCTGGTTGATTGAGAGGCTTTGAGATGGTTTCAAATGGGGAGATAATTTAAATATTTGTCTCAAAGGTTTGGACAAAGGGACAAATTTGACTGATTGAGACTGAAAGTTCAAAATGAGTGATTGAGATTGCAAATTAGGAGTGATCCATGTTCTTTGTGTTCTTAATTCTCATTGGTTGCTGAAATTTATGTTGAAAGATATTAGGATTTATTAAATTCAATCAATCAATTAAATTAGCCATGTAGGGGAATAGGTTCAATTTGATTTTTTATTTAAACTATACAATTAATTGATTAAAATCAATTATATAGTTAGATTAATCCCTTTAGGCTTATATTTAATTATTTGATGTCATTATTTATTTGATCCTTTGATTTAAATGCTTTTGTCCAATTTGATTGATGTAGACAAGGCGTTGCACATTCTTTACTCCGTAGAAATCTTCATCTCGCATTCTTGATCTGTATTCTTCATCGAAGATTGTCATGCCATCATCATATATGTATACAAAATACGTTCACCACCTTTTCAAATTGGTCGTTGATTCTCTCTTGGGTCACCGACCAACAAGAGAGAATCTTCCTCTGCTTATCTTGAAATCCTGTAGAACACCATTCATATGCAAAATGAGTCGAATGTCTACTGTACACAGAGATGTCTCTTTCTTAATCACAAAAGATTTACTACAATCATTCTCCCTCAGGTTCTACACGGGAACTCCTTTGTGACATAGCAACTCCAACACCTTCCTTCAATGTTTCTATAGGCATAGCTCTCCATAAACTCATGAGCCATTCCAGTTAAATGCCTCTGCAACAAAATGCATATGTTTTGCATGGCAGCCACCTTTTGATAATTCATGTGGGTCGGTTCCAAGTAACTATCAAGACATATGACACTTGACTTCCATGTGGCTACACTAACTAACTATCTTCACCACCATTCTGAAGGTATTTGCATGGTCTAAAATTAATGCAAGGTTCGGTCTTTAGTCTCCCACGTGGTGTGAACAGATCTACCACTATTCCTCTAGGAAAGGACGTAATCTAAAACCATGAAAAGATGCATGTAATGGATACAATAAAGACTTGTAACGGTTTCTTGAATAATTTTGCCATCGTCCAAAGTGGGACTGTCATGAAACTGATATCTTGCTAAATAGAATGATCTTCATTCTTCCAAAATGGTGGTGGGGAAACTGATATACCCAAACCAGACTATTAGACATATTTATAAACAACTAAAGAACTCGATACACTAATTGAACTAGTCTCTTTAATGTCATTTCAATATATAAAGATGAGAAACCATATCACTTTTGTTAATTACTATCAAACCCAAAACATAGAAGCATAAATATCACAACCCAATTCATGAACAATAACAAACTCTTCAACCAAACTGAAATCAAGAAACACCCAATGACCAAGCAGAATCTATAACCTATTTTACGTAAACACCAACTCCATTAATATATGTATTCTGCAATTACAAAATGAATGGCTCTTTGGCTGCCGCTAGAGAGCCATTTGGGTTTTTCTCCATGTTTTACTCTATCCCAAACTATTCTCTCTCTCCTATCGACTATCTATCTATTCTATATATCTGTCGATTCCATTATGCTCCTTTAAGGATGCTTTTGCAGTTACAAAACCATCGAGCCAATTTCCTGACTTATCGGTTACTTGTCTATTTAAAGATTATTCTTTGGACAGTTATGAAACCGTCCACCTACTTTAAAGACTTGTCATATTCCTATTTGATTACAATTCCATCTCTTCTAGGGTAGTAATGAAAACCGTAAGCCTATCCAATTTTCATTCAGACATATGAGTTACAAATTTGATATGATGCATTGTGAAATACATTACAATGCAATTAAAATCACTTAAACCATTGCTTGGTATGGTATCACAAATTTCATATTGAATTAAACATAACAATAATATGCAAGTTGGCATAATGCTCCAAGGTTGAGGTGCCTATGCACCATACTCCTGCTAAAAAAAAGATTTCCATGTCCCATGGAAATGCCTGGTATCACTCTAAATCAAAACTCCTTGCACACACTTCCGGTGCGCTCTCTGATGCTGAAACTGACTCCATCTTTCACAATATTGTATAACAACAAACTACCCAACACAAACCATCCATCAGTCGCAACAGTAGACTCATTCCGGTGATGCACTTCCCACTCTCTCTTCAATGGTTTCTTTCGGCACCCTACTCCAAATGTATCTCTATCGAAGAATGGTTAGGACAGAACTTACCTGTCTGCCCACACAAACTCTCCAGGAACTTATTTCCTTCTTGCGGCTAGATGGGTCAAGTTCATTCCTCACAATATCTGACTACCTAGATCTTTCACTTGCTCTGATACCATTCTAATGTAGATGAGGCGTTGCACATTCTTTACTCCGTAGAAATCTTCATCTCACATTCTTCATCGCAGATTTCTATACCATCATCATATACATATACAAAATACGTTCACCACCTTTTCAAATTGGTCGTTGATTCTCTCTTGGGTCACTGACCAACAAGAGAGAACCTTCCTCTGCTTATCTTGCAATCCTTTAGAACACCATTCATATGCAAAATGAGTCAACTTTCTACTGTATATAGAGATGTCTCTTTCTTAATCACAAAAGCTTCACTACAATCATTCTCCCTCGGGTTCTACACAAGAATAAACAAATTCTGCCCACCTTTCTTCCATTAAAGGCCGAGCTCGATACACATTGCTCTCCCATGGCCAAGCTTGGTCTCTTCCCACATAACTCTTGTTCTCCTTTGTGACATAGCAACTCCACCACCTTCCTTTGATGTTGCTACAGCTGTGGCTCTCTATAAACTCCTGAGTCGTTCTAGTTAAATGCCTCTACAACAACATGCATATGTTTTGCATGGCAGCCACCTTTTGATAATTCATGTGGGTTGGTTCCAAGTAACTGCCGAGACATATGACACTAGACTTCCACATGGCTGCACTAACTAACTGTCTTCACCACCATTCCAAAGGTTAATTGTATGGTCCAAAATCAATGCAAGGTTCGATCTTTAGTCTCCCACGTGGCGTGAATAGAGCTACCACTATTCTGCTAGGCAAGGACGTGATCTGAAACCACAAAAAGATGCATGAAACGAATACAATAAAGACTTGTAATGGTTTCTTGAATAATTTCACCATCGTCCAAAGTGGGGCTGTCATGAAACTGATATACCCAAACCAGACTATTGGACATATTTATAAACAACTAAAGAACTTGATACACAAATCAAACTGGTCTCTTTAATTTCATTTCAATATATAAAGATGAGAAACCATATCACTATTGTAAATTACTATCAAACCCGAAACATAGAAGCATAAATCTCACAACCCAATTCATGAACAATAACAAACTCTTCAACCAAACTAAAATCAAGAAACACCAAATGACCAAGCAGAATCTATAACCTGTTTTGCGTAAACACCAACTCCATTAATATATGTATTCTACAATTACAAAAGGAATGGCTCTCTAGCTGTCGCCAGAGAGCCATTTGGGTTTTTCTCCCTATTTTACTCTATCCCAAACTATTCTCTCTCTCATATTGACTATCTATCTATTCTATATATCTGTCGATTCCATTATGCTCCTTTAAGGATGCTTTTGTAGTTATGAAACCATCGAGCCGATTTCCTGACTTATCAGTTACTTGTCTAGTTAAAGATTATTCTTTGGACAGTTATGAAACCGTCCACCTACTTTGAAGACTCATCATATTCCTATTTGATTAGAATACCATCTCTTCTAGGGTAGTAATGAAAATCATAAGCCTATCCGATTTTCATTTAGACATATGAGTTACAAATTCGATATGATGCATTGTGAAATACATTACAATGCAATTAAAACCACTTAAACCATTGGTTGGTATGGTATCACAAATTTCAAATTGACTTAAACATAACAATACTATGCAACTTGGCATAATGCTCCAAGCTCGAGGTGCCTCTGCACCATTGATTGTTAAATGTTCATTTGAAATTGATTTGATCCATTTTGGTGAAATTTAAAGCATTTGGCTGAGATTTGCAGATTTTCTTGATTAGAGGACACCTACCCAGTTTTAGGTGTCTACAAGAACATAGCTAAAGATTTCTGCAGACACCGAGAAACAAAGAAGCACAACATCACTGAGTAGAAAGAAGTGGAGAAAAGAACAGAAAAGGAAACATTGATCAGAAATGTATTATGAGCTTACAATAGATCTGAACATCTGCAAGTCTAGGTTTTATTTATGAACTGATGATATACTATTTCAGTTTAATCACTGGATTAGAAAGTCTCTTAACCAAGCAAGATTTAACAATCCTTTATATATTGAGATACATCCCAAGGAGTATCAAAAGGTTAATTCATCAAGATAGTATAGTGAAATGCTAGATATCAAGTGATTAACTGTTAGCAATAAATCCTCTAACAAGGTCACACTTAACAGTGTGTTTGTAACCTTTAATGTGGTTGGCTCTTCACCGAGCTCACTTTAGAAGAGTGAAAATTTTGAGTTACCGGTCCCAAGTGGTTTTTCCCTTAATAGGGTTTACACGTTAAAAATCCATATGTCAAATGTGTTTATGATTCATTTCTTTGATTTTTTTCTTTACACATTACTAAAATAGGATTGATAGGTAAACACTAAGTTATTTACTGTATTTCGGTAAATGCTAGACTCCTATTCGGTAAAGCTTAAGAATAAGGTTTAACAGTGAACTCTAAGCAGCAGTTATTAGATAAGATTATTTAAGGGCATACATCTTGTAGGAATGAAGATAACTTGAGGTTTATATTTGAGATATAAAGTTTTGTGGTTAATATTGGATTAATGTTTGAGGCCACTGATTCACCCCCCTCTCAGTTATTCTAACACTTCACCTAGATTCCAAGGACATTGCTACAATTGCAAGAAGTTTGGTCATGGAACCCAAGATTGTAGATCCAATGTAAAATCCAAATGGACATCCAAGAAATAATTCAATGAACCAAGGAAAGGTAACACATTCAATTGGGATTACAATACAAGACATAGTTTTCATTACTGTGGTGAATATGGTCATGTTGCAGAAAATTATATAATGACACACTTAAGGGGTAAATCCAAGAGTTGGATGAATGGAAATTTGGTTAGAATTATAGTTGTCACAAGATCATTCATACCAAGAGAGACTGCAAGACCAGAGCCCCATCATCCATTGTTGAGCATATAAGAATCAGATGAGTCTGAAATGGAGAAAGAAAGAAGAAGTGAGTAGTAGTGGACCCAGTGAATCCGAGATCAACCAATTCAAATGGATCAGCTGATCACACTACTTAAAATTAAAGCATAAAGGTACTTAAGGAATTATTTTCTCAAATGCTATATTTTACTCCAGTTCCTAACGTAAGATGTATTATAGTCCATATCTTCATAAGCTAAGATGCATAAGGATAAATCTAAGACAAGAACCAAGAAAAGAATTGATATGCATAATTTATGTCGAGCATTAGTATTAGCATATGTCGTGCACCCATATTGACCAAGCTGGTATGTTGACCGAGTCACTATTCTGATCGAGTGATGGAATGAGTTAACCGAGCTATTTATTCAAGGACTGAGGACAACTGTTATCCACTTACCACTGCATGAATCATTTATTGAAGACCTAATTCGACCGTTTGAGGTTATATAATGAATTTAGCAGTTCATTTTTTATTTCACACAACAATTAGAGTTTGTAGAGAATTTCTAAAGTGATTGAAGAGAAACTTGAGCAAAGTTGTAAGGATTCCACCTATGTATCATCAGCACATATTGTGAAAGGTTGAAGACCTGTTGTTGTTGATTTACCCAAAATCTGTTTCATGAACCCTAATTTGGAAAAATGGAAGCCAGTTCATCTGTTGGTGTGAAGAGACAAGACAAGTGAATTATGAATGTTCAGTTGGTCATGGGCGACGCTTGTGCACTGCCTAATTTCTGAGCCATTCTTGAGACTACGGTGAAGGGATATCTTATGGGAGCCCTGTCATTGATCCCGCCTAAAGTTCTTATTATCCATGATGTGAGAGTATGTTACATGTGTAAAATCAGAGAATTTGGAGATTTTGAGTTGAGGGAAGCCTACAATAAACTATGTGTAAATGGATCTTTGAAGGATGATCATCATCACATTTTCAACAAAGGGTTAGTTTGTGCCCTAGACTTCCCGCGCGACTTCAAAGTCAAATGGATGAGGATAGTGCTAAGAAGAATACATTATATGAGTCTATGGCTGGAAAATGGACTAGTAAAGATCACTAAAGATATCATCCACTGAGTTACTAGTTACCCTATTGTACAATGGGAAAAAAAACTATGCATTGTCACAAAAAGGAAGACATTGAGAAGGTCACTTTAGCCGAGTGGAACAAGAGAGGAATGACAATTTCAATGATCATAGATCCTGAAATTCACTTTGGAGTTAGAGTGATTGCACACAATTTTTATCAATCAAGCAGATTGGATAGTGTCCCATGTTTTTTGGTTGATTAGGCATGGAAGATAGTGAAAAAGGATCATACCTATGATCTTTCCAAGCTATAGATGACTCAACTTTTCGAGAATATATCAACAATTAGGAAGGAAAAGAACTCTATGTTTAAGTTTGAACCCTTAATAGTTTGTATATTTTTCTATGTTTATAATAATTTTCCTACAATAGGATATGTAGTATGGAGTCAGGACCGACCAGTAATAGTATAGATTAATGAGTTCATACAACAATTAGAAGAGAATTTTGACAATGTCATGGGTAATTGATGTAGAACTAAGGTCAGCCTGACTCTGCTCCAAGGTCTCTTAATGGACCTTATAGGGTATTATCAAACCCTACCTTGAGGAAGTCACTAAGATCTTCACTTCAAGTTCTATAGACCTGGTTCCCACCGTTATGCTACTATTTCATACTATTGAATCCAGTAGGAAAGATTCATCCTCCAAGCTAAATCGAATAGTTCAACAAGAGAAACCAAACTAAACTGATTACACATAGAACACATAACAGATTATAGAAGATAGTTCCCAAACACTCTCTATATTTCCTATTCACAATTTGAAATCTATTACATGTATAATCCTTTCTCATTTACCATCCCCTTCTATATATTACAAACTTTAACTATATAGCCATCACTCCAAAAATATATCACATCTGCCAAAAACTTCAACAACCTTAGAAAAGAAGGCATAGGTGATCAATAAATGACCCTCCCATCACTGGAACAGGTGTCCCTATTCATCAAAGACAAAAATGACATGTTGGGAGCCGTTGTAGTTGACCTAGCTGGTCATAAATGTCACATCCCCTGTTTCATGGGTCGTTAACTGACATTGTCGAGCACCAGTTCTGAGTGCCAAAAGAAACTTTCCTTTAACACCCGAGCCCTGAGCAGAAAACCCAAGTGACATACCCAAGTAGTAGAATTGGAAAACCGTCAGTGTAACTCAAGGAGTAGTATGTCCCAAGCCCTAGTGTAACTTGAGCAACAATATTTCCCGAGCACACTGTCTTACTGCCCTTTCACCAATTATGGTCCCTAGTGCCTTGGTTATATTTCTAGAGGTTTATAAGATACCTCAACACACACTTAAACTAAAAAAAAAAATATAAAAAACAACTATGGTGTTTGTTCACCGATTGACCTCGGTCATTACAAGAATGGTGGAACAAAACACCTTACAAAAAAAAAATTCTAACTTAGGTACTCCAGCACCATACTCCCCCAAACAAAAGAAATGAACTTCTAGGTGATTGAAGTAAGTTAGGATTAATGCCCAGCTTCTTGAAATCGGTTTATTGCATCTATGTAGCCTCTGAATTAGCTTTTCCTTGCGATTTGACCAGATGTTCCATGTAGGTCTGCTTTCTAGTCTATTTTCCTACTATTGAATTGAGAATCTTCTATGCCTTTAGTTTCAGTGCAACAGGAAGTTTGAGTGCTTGGAGATCCTCTGTATATTCTACTAGATCAGAATATCCTTCTGGAATTGGTCCTTTATAGGATACCATATCTTCCACATTGAATATTGAAGATAATCATATGTTTGTAGGAAGATCAACTTATAATCATTAGACCCATACTTTGCTATAATTGCACAAGGGCCTATCGTCCTCATCTAGAGTTTACTCAGAACTCCTTTCTGCAACCTTGCTTTTTTGAGGTGCACCATGACCAAATCTCCAACTTGAAATTGAACATTTCTTTTCCTTGCATCTACCTTCTGTTTGGTGTGAGTTGTATTCTCTACTAATGCTTTCTTTACTGAATCATGGACCTCCTTCATGGATTGAGAAAATTCTTCATCATACCCACTCCTTTCTGCATTGCCTCCAAGATCCCTAAGTTCACATATACCCCTAGGATGAATACCATATACTATTTCAAAAGGGCTCTTTCCAATCAATCTATTGACCGGGTCATTGTATGCAAATTCTGCTTGAGCAAGTAACTAATCCCATGATTGTCCATACTCCTTGGTAAGGCATCTCAAAATATTTCCTAATCTTTCATTCACCACTTCAATATGAATTGGTCTATGGATGATATGCTGAGCTAAAGGAAAGATTTGTACCTATCTTCTACCATAAGGTTTTCCAAAAATGACTCATGAAATTAGAATCTCTATCTGATACAATACTCAAAGGTAATCCATGTATCCTTACAGCTTCTCTAAAGAATATATTATCTATGTGAAATGCATCATGTTTGGTCTTGCATGGCACAAAATGAGCCATCTTTCTGAACCTATCAAAAATCACAAAGATGTGGTCTATTCCCTGCTTGGTCTTCGGTAGCCCAACTACAAAATCCATACTAAGGCATTCCCAAGGTTTATTTGGGATAGGAAGGGGCTGGTATAATCTAGCATTGGATGAATTCCCCTTGGATTTTTGAAAAACCATACAAGTGTCTACATACCTTTGGACACACCGATTCATTCTTGGCCAATAGTAGTACCTCTTGACCAATTGTAGAGTTTTATTCAACCCAAAATGTCCACTTAATGAACCATTGTGCTTTTCTTGTACTAAGTTTTCCCTCATGGAACCTCTTGGTAAATAGAGTTGTCCTCCTTTAAATAGAAGACCTTCTTGAATAGTATACTCTGAGTACTCACTATGAAAGTGATTTTGATAATCTTGACATACCTTGTATGTTGTTGCAAAGTCTTCATCTTCTGGATAAAGATCCTTGAATCTTTCTATGCCAATGCTTCTTAACTAAACTTATTGTACTTTGAGTAACCTCCTACTCAATGCATCTGTTGCTTTATTGAGTACTCCCTTCTTGTGCTTTATGGTGAAGGTATAGGATTATATATACTCCACCCATTTCATGTGCTTATGGCATAGTTTATCTTGTGAACTTAGAAAACTTAAAGCCTAATTGTCGATAAAGACCACAAATTCTTTGGGAAGGAGATAATGTCTCCATTTCAGTAGGGCTTGCACTAATGCATACAATTACAAATCATATGAGGAATAATTTCTCTTTGCATCACTGCATTTCTCACTGTGAAAAGCTAATGGCTTTCCTTGACTCAAAACTGCACTGACAACAATATTACTAGCATCACACTCCACAATAAACAATTTGTCAAAACTAGGATGTGTCATTATCAGTTGACTCACTATCCTCTTATTTAGATGCTCAAATCCTTCATCATCCTGCTCATTCCATTAGAACTTGGCTTTCATACCTCCTTTGATGGTATCTAAAATAAGTGCACAGATTTCACTGAACTATTTGATGAACTTCTGGTAGAACTATGCTAAACCATGGAAGCTTCTTACTTTAGTAGCTAACTTTGGTGTAGGCCAATTCAAGATTTCTTCCACCTTGCTGATATCCATCTTCAAGTTACCCTCTAAGATAACAAAACCTAAATATACCAACTCTTTCTTCATGAACTCACTCTTCTCCAAGTTGATTGTCAACTTTTCTTCATGTAGTCTTTGCATTACCATTTTCAGATGTCTAAGATGATCCTCTTTTATTTTACTGAACACTAGGATGTCATCTAAGTACACTACAACCCATTTTCCAATGAATTCCTTCAAAACCTCATTCATCTATCTCATAAATGGGCTTGGGACATTTGACAACCCAAAAGGCATAACAAGCCATTCATAAAGTCCTTCAGTAGTCTTAAAAGTAGTTTTCCATTCATCTCCCCCTTTAATTCTTATCTGATGATATCCACTCTTAAGATCTATCTTGGAGTAATATCTAGCTCCACCAAGACAATCCATCAAATCTTCTATCCTTGGTATGGGGAACCTATACTGGATAGTAATCCTATTTATGGCCCTAGAATCGGTACACAACCTCCAAGTACCATCTTTCTTTGGGGTGAGGACTGTGGGAATGACACATGGACTTATTCTCTCTCTAATCAACCCTTGGTGAATTAGTTCTTGGATTTGGTTAGAAACCTTTGCATTATGTTGTGGGGTCATCTTATAAACAACTTTATTTGGAAGTGAGGCTCCTGGGATAAAGTCAATTTGATGGCTAATAGACCTCTCAGGTGGTAGGGTAGTTGGTTGACCATCACTAACTATGGCCTGATATTGAGTTAGCAATCTTTGGATCTCTAAAGGAAACTCTTCCCCCTTATTTCCCTTTTCTCTCTTTGGTTTCAAAACCAAAGCAAATCCTACTCCATTTTCTTCTTCTAATGTCTTCAACAATTCTTTCTCACCAAAAAACAGTAGGTTGGGACCCCTTTTCTTTTCTTCCTCTTCTTCCAAGGTTGACTATACCCTTAAATTTATTCCATCTTTCTTGAAGGATAGGTGTTCTTAGATCCATCATGCACTGTAGCTCAGTCAAACTACCAAGGTCTATCCAATAGCAGATGACACACATCCATGGGTAGGACATCATACAAAACTCTATACTTATACCTTCCTATGGAAAATTATATCCAAGCTTTCTCATTAACTATTACATGTTGATCTTTGTTCAACCAAGTAAATCTATAAGGATTAGTATGAGGAATCCTTGTCAATTTTAACTTCTAAATAGCTTCTAAAGAAACTATATTATCAATAGAACCTGAATCTATGATAACTTTACAGACCTTACCGAGTACCTTGCAGTTGACTCGAAACAAAGATCTTCTTTGGATTGGATCTTCCTTGATGGGTTCCTTGAGGAGTACTCTAAAAACCATCAAGTGCTCTCACATCTCAGAACCTATCCTGACTTCTATAGTCTTGCTTCTAGAAGACTCTTCTTGCACATAGTTGGCTCTTTCCTCTCCTCCTTGTGAAGTAGAGCTCTTTGTAGGACACCGATATGTAGGATTCCCAAATTGTTGGTAGTTATAGCACTTCATCGAAGAGAAGTAAGATCCTCTTCCCTGATTATCAGTTCTTCCTCTTGAACTGTTACTGGAACCTCTTCCTCTATTGTAAACACCTCTAGTGTTACTAGATTCTCCTTGATTCTTAGTGAGTTTGGACTCACTCTGGTTCTTAGCCTCAAAATTCCTTCCTCCATATCCTCCTCTATGACCTCTACTATCTCTCCCTCTGTCTCTACTATTTGAGTCTTGCTTCTTCTTGAACTTCTCTTCCACCTTGAGGGCTAGTTGATAGCATTGGTGTATAGTCTTGGGGCTTAAGAGACTGATCTCTTCTTGAATACTTCATTTGAGGACATTTAGATATCTTGCCACTTTTAGTCTTTCTTCTTCCACTACATGGGACCTTAATCATAGCTTGTGGAATTCTTCTGTATAGGCACTGACTTCTAAGTCTTTCTATCTTATATTCTACCTTTTCTTGTGCAACTGTACTTCATAATCATCATGAACATAAGTTTCCTTCATCTTAGACACCATACCTTTCCAACTGGTTATGGGGTTCTTTCCTCCTTTAGTCTTTTCATATTGGACAAACTTCCACCAAGTGAGAGAAGTTCCTCTCAATCTTCTCTTAGCTATTCTTACTATCTGAGCTTCAGTCACACTATCACAATCAAAGTGATTTTCAAGACCCTCTATCTATTCCATGATTAATTATGGATCCATATTTCCACTAAATAAAGGCACACCTTCTAAGGACTTACCACTCATTATGTTCAATGCTTTCAAGAATGGATCTTCTTGAAGCACAGGGTCTGGCTCTGGGATCATTTCCTCCTCGGCCACTAATTTACCCTTTTCATCAACTTCTCTCATTAGTTCACTGACTTTTTTAGTTTGAAGCTACAGTTCTTCTAACTTACATGCTATTTCTGCCAACTACTCCTTCAGGATTCTGTTATCCTCTTTCTTCTCTTCGACATCTCTTGATATCTCTACATTGGACACCATGTTGGATGAATTTAAAGACACTTCTAAAAATCACACCCAAACAACACAAATCCAATATTCTTTCTTGCTCTGATACCAATCTGATATAGAACTAAGGTCTAGTTGCAATTGAGAGCCATCCTGACTCTTCTCCAAGGTCTCTTGATGGACCTTATAGGGTATTATCAAGCCCTACCTTGAGGAAGTCACTAAGATATTCACCTCAAGTTCTCTAGACCCACTTCCCACCGTTAAGATACTATTTCATACTATTGAATCCGCTAGGAAAGATTCATCCTCCAAGCTAAACTGACTAGTTCAACCTGAAAAACCAAACTAAACTGATTACACATAGAACACATAACATATTACAGAAGATAGTTCCCAAACACTCTCTATATTTCCTATTCACAATCTAAAATATATTACATGTACAATCCTTTCTCATCTACCATCCCCCTCTATCTATTACAAACTTTAACTATATAGCAATCACTCCAAAAATATCTTGCATCTTCCAACAACTTCAACAACCTTAGCAAAGTAGGCATGGGCGATCAATAAATGACCCTTCCATCACTAGAATAGGTGTCCCTGTTCATCAAAGACAAAAATGACATGTTGGGAGCCATTGTAGTTGGCCCAGCTGGTCATAAATGTCACATCCCATGTTTCCTGGGTCATTAACTGACATTATTGAGCACCAGTCCCAAGTGCCAAAACAAACTTGCCTTCAACACCCAAGCATCAGTCAGCAACCCCGAGCATAAAAAGTGAGAATCATACCCGAGTGACATACCTGAGTAGCAGAACTGCCCGACCGTCAGTGTAACCCAAGTAACAGTATTGCCCAAGCCCCAATGTAACCCGAGTAGCAGTATTTCCTGAGCCCCAATGTAACCTAAGAAACAGTATTTCCCAATAACACTATCTTACTTCCCTTTCACCAATTATGGTCCCTAGTGCCTTGGTTGGATTTCCAAAGGTTTATAAGTTACCTCAACACACACTTAAACTAAAAATAAGCTTAAAAAAAACTATGGTATTTGTTCACCGATTGACCTCGGTCATTACAAGAATGGTGGAACAAAACACCTTACAAAAAAAAAATTTCTAACCTAGGTGCTCTTGCACTAGTAATTACTTTGTTGAATTTAAGAAAAAGATGAGATTAAGGAGCACAATCTATGTATCACTAATAGAGAAGCATTATGATGATGTTTTCTTTCTAGTTGATACTAATTAAACTTATGTACAAGCTGTAGTACCAATGGTAGCATGGCTAAGACCATTACCTTATGAAGTAAATATAGATGAGAAATCTACAACAATCACAACTTTACTTACGGAGGAAATTGATAGAAAGGCTAAGAGATTTGTGAAATATGAAGAAGAAAAATCAAAGATAACCACAAATTTGAAGGCTACAACCATGGAAAGGAAGAGAAAGAAAATAGTGAAAAATCTTGAGAAGATGTTAGGAGAAGAAGAAGAAGAGGAAGATGCACCAGTACATATCACACAAGGTCAAGGTGAGGACCAATCAAGTGACTCTAAAGAAATTGAAGAAGAATATGTGGAAGTAAACAATAAGAGAAAGAAAGTGATGATTGATGAGCCAACTAAGAAGAGGAGTTCACAATAAAAAATATACTCCTCCTGCCACATCTAGACCGAGAACCAAGGCATCTACAATTACAATATCAGCCGAGCCACAAAATAAAACATTAGTATAGAATGCTAAAGGGGAAAGCTCAGGGAAAAGGAAACAAGTTAAAACTGAAGTTGAGTTGAACTACCCTAAGAGGAAGCCGAGAAGGAAATACATTATGGGAAAAGATGAAGAAGATGAAGAAATGACAGAAATAGAGGACATTAGAAAATTCAAAGTTGCTACTCACAAACATCCTACTAATGTTGATGAGATTTTTCACAACATCAGGAGTTCAATAGGTTTGTATGGATTCAATTTTATTAAGTTTGAAAAGTTAAGTAAATTTTATAAGGCAAAGATAGAAGAAGCAATGATGGGTATGTTAGTATCATACAAAATGACACCATTAGAGATTGAGAATCTAGTCCCTGATGAGCTAGCAGTTAAGATTGATAAGAGATGGTAGCATGCCATTATGACAGAAAGGCAATTTAGAGAAGGATCATTAGCTCAAATTATGTTTGAGTTGACAAAGAAGCAAAGAGATAAATTCATAGATCAATATAGGAATAGATTCGTTCCTAAATTTAGATCTTATTCTATATTGAAAAATGATGTTGAAGGATTTGTTCAATAGAGCCAAAGAATATGGAAGATTATTTTTGGATTGATAGTAGACGGGAACAAAGATGAAGGCACATCAAAACAAGTTGAGCTTGACAATAAAGAAGATATTGATGAGCCTCATAATTATGAGGATGAAATAAATAATAATGTTGAGGATGAGATGAAGGATAAGGTTGAGGATGAAATAATTGATTATTTAACAAATGATGAGGTTACACAAGGTTTGAATACTGAGGAATAGGGTAAAGAAACAATCACGATTCTAGATTCACCTACCGAGGAAAACCTTGAAATAAATGAATAAGGAGATAAGAGAAAATAAAATCAAGTAGATAAGTCAGCAACATATATCTCTAAATCACATGAAGGAGAAACATAGGAGACTAAGACTCTTGAGATTGAGGAGAAATAGAAACCTAAGGAGCAAGAGGTCATTCAAGCATTAGTACAATTACCTAATGTCATACCTCTTGTACACACTGAGATCAAGAGTGATGAAACACCTAAATAGAAGATAATTATTACTCAAAAGGAGTTAGGTCCAATCAGTGGTGATACCAGTACCTTGAAATCCGAACAGAGATCGAGTAGCAACTCACTAGAGACCAAGAAGAAGAAGTCGCATAAGAAGAAAAAGGAAAAGTCTCTGAGCACTGAAGCGAAACTTGATGAAGTTATAGTGATTCCAAAATGGGATACTGATAACTTATCTTATGAGCAAATGCTAATTTTGCAGGATTTATTGAACAAAAAGAGCAAGCAAGAGGAATTGAAAAGGGAACATCAACAAAAGAAAGTACTACATGAGATTAAAGATACCTTTGTTGATGCATTTGAGTTTCAATATATAAATGAGAAGGTACCTATATTAGAAAAATTGGTTCATATTTCTCAAAAGGTGAACAATGATGATATCGATGCAAATGAGACACTCACGCAACAATTTGAGAGAAAGTTTGAGACCAAAGTACTTGAGAAAGTTGCAGCAAATCTTACTGAGAAGAAGCTTGCACTTTATGATTTGGTAAGAAACCTAGAAGAATTTATAGAAATTTTTCTCTCTTTGTACAAACAAGTTTGTAATAAAAAATTCTTTACAAAGGAGAATCAACAACTTATTGAGAAGCTACAATCAGATTTGAAGTCAACAAGACATTCACTTAGCATGGATGCAAGTTCCATCTCTATTCATTTTAACAGGTTGAAACATGCCCAAGGGAGATTAGTCGATCTCATGGCTAATGATAGCATAATAAGGGCCAAATTGATTTCTGTTTAGGCCATGTTGATACCTCATTTGGAGGTCATGCAAAAAGAGGTGAAAGCAGTAAAGGAATTAGCACAGAAAGATCAACCTCTGAATATTGCAGAGAGTTTGATTGATCTAGCTACCAAGCTAGAAATCAAGTTCCAGGTTTTGGAATCTATCAGAACAAGTTGGGATAATGCATTGGCGATGATCATATAGATTCATGAACCATTTTTGGACAAGTATGGTCTGACCCCTACAACCCCAGTAGACAAGAGTGACAAAAACAATGGGGAAATGCAATGAATGTCATCAAAGGGGAAATAAGGGAAAAATAAGTATAAGGTATAACATTTTTGAATTATGTACATATGTTATATATGTAGTGAAGTGTTTATGAACATCGAGTTAGAATCCTAGGGGGAGTTATAATTCTATTTGAGTACTATTTTTGTAAACAATTGAAGAGTCATGAAAAAGTGTTTTTTCCACTAATGTCAAAGGGGGAGATTATTGATCTCCAAGTTTTGTTGTCTATTAGTGTCACACACTTAGTCATAATCAAGGTAGGTTGGTTGGTCATCACTATGACCGAGCCATCCCAATAAGGCCAAGACTGAGTAGTAGTTATTGCCGATCAAGTCAGTGGTCGCTGAGTACTCAATAGTTGTCAAGAAGAATAATTTCCTAGTTGCATAGAAGAGTTAGTGTTGAGTGACAACATATGGTTATGTCGAGCGAGATAGTATTGATCAACACCAGAGTTACTTATGCTGAGTAAGAAAATTTTTGTATATGTTTTTGGAATGGCACAAACACTTAGGTAAACCATTTTTGCCAAATTCTATGAATCATTTAATCATCATTCACAGATATTTAATGCATTAATTACATGTTATTTTGTGATCATGGATCCCTATGCAAGTCATGCAACCAATCAAAATTAGGGATGCCTAAGTGGAAAAATGTGATGAATCTAGATTGTTGATCTTGATCTGGATGTTTCATTAGTGATCTATATATGGGATGCTTCAAACCCTAATCTGTGTGTGTAAGTTTGTGTGTATGGATGCGGATGTGAAGATCAGAGATCAAGTGTATATGCATGTTTTTCATATCTGAATCATTGACTAGATAGAGTGAACGAGCATAGCAGTGAAGAGAAGAAAAAAGATATATCAGATTGAGAGATTAGTTAAGAGTTGGAAAGAGGAGATCTATTATCAAAATTTGTAGTGCAGATCAAAGGATCAGGTACTGATACATTCCAGCAAGTGAATCAGGCTAAATCTCTTAACAAAGTGGTCCTAATAGGCCTTTGTAATTCTCTTAACATAGTGCTTACTTAGCTATAAGTTTAAATCCTTTAACAAGGTATATTGTATAATTCTATAAGCTCTTAACATGGCACACCCCTCATGGGGTAGATTATCAGAAGTGATCAAACTTTGTAGCCCTAACAGGCACACTTTATAACTACAGTAGTGAATATTTGTGGGTGTCATCCCCACCCTAGTTTTACCTTCAAGGGTTTTTGGTTTACCAAATCTTTGTGTTATGTGTTCATTATAGATATGATTAAATGTTAGATCTATTACAACATTTCAATTTATGTTTATGAATACATGGTTGAATAAGTTTGTTTTAGAAGTGTAAAAGTTTAATAGATCTGATTCACCCCACCTCTCAGTTATTGTTTTCCCATATTAGACTTCCAACAGATAGTTGTAGATAAAGTGGTGATGCTGCACATGTTGTCAGATGCTTAGCTTTTGTGTTTTGTTCAGATCTATGACTTTTGGGATAGAAGTGCACTTGTTAGTGGCTTGATCCCTCGAAGACACCTACTAAAGGGTCATGTGTTCATCATAGTTTATGAAGGAACTAAGAAATCCTTGGAGTGACAAAGCTACATGCATGTTAAGAATTCTATTTATAATAATAGTAGGGAACTCGAGGATGAATTAGTCCTACAAATACATCATAAGTTCAGTGCTCTCTTGCTAATACTTGAGCACGAAGCTGGTAAGGATGAAAAAGATGCATGAGTATTGCCACAAGCCCAACTGCCAAACCTAAATTTTGTTGTTGGAAAATTTGTGGGTGTTTTAGTGAACACAAAAGTAGAGGAATATGTGCAAATAAAGGGAGGGCACAAATTGGGTGCATTTCCTAAAGCTATGGAGGAATATATGGTCCAACTGTTGGGGCATTGATTTAATGGATTTTTTATGTTAATTTTAGTCAAGGAAACTTTTGTTAGGGGTACATATGATAGTTGGCAAAGTGAATTTACAAAATCTACAAAATCATGGCTATCCACGTATGCCATTCTCTTATGTTTTTTTTGAAGATGTTTATAGTTTTAGGTTAGTTTGAAATATGAGCAAGTATTGGTGGTTCATGGCTAATAGGAGCCATATTTGTTTCCAAACTATGTATCTATTTTTATATTATTAATATTTATATATGGGTTTTTTGCCTTTGTTAAAAAAAAATTATTAATGAGCATTCATATATTGTAATCATGAAAATTACATAAAATATTTTAGTTTCTATTTTATTTTGAGAGAATTTATTAATGCATTTATATGTTGATAAATCATGTAATATTGTGTAAATATAAGATCACTTCTCCAACCCTCACCTATGTCTTTCAACATTTATTATCATATTTTTTAACTTGTATCATATACATTTGCACACTTTCCTACACATCTTGCATTAATGCACCATCTGTTACCAACTAATTATTCCTTTCTCAAACTTCACTATTATGTAACCTAAGGTCATTATTGTAAATTTGAAATTGACCCCACATCTATAGATCTAACCCTTGAATATATATAATTTAAATCTAAATGTGGGTGACTCCACTTGATGAATTTTTCAACACGAGAACTTCAAAGATCAAACAACAAATAAGAACACCTTCTACAAATGATAGAAATATGAAAGATTTTCTATATTCCTCAAAAGATAATAGTACATAATCAATGAAAAAAATAAAGGCTTTCTTTATAGAAAAAAGAAAAGAGAAAACTTAATCAATAAATAAGGAACTAACATTAGCTCAAAGAACCCCTAAGTTAGCTTAACCTTAATATAGTATGCCTCCTAAATATATAATGCACTACAACCTCACTTTAAGTGAAGCTTAACAAGAAGTAAAAGACCTCTAAATGAAAATGTATTAAAGAAAAATAATGGGTCTTGACAACAAATGGCTGATGAGGTACCCATGAACATTAAATGATATATCTCATAAATGGAGAAAAGGAGAAAATTAGATGGGATAAAATCCCACTACAAGAAAGAGATGCTATGAGAAAGAATTAAAAAATGAAGGAATGCCTCATGAGGAACTCCAAGGGAAAATTTTGTCACCCCAAACATCAAATGCAACTGAAGCTAATGATATGATGATGAAGGCTTAGTGAACATGCCTACAACCTGCTCCACTATAGGTTGGTAATCCAAGATGAGAAGGCCATCCTGACTCAATTACCAAATGAAGACTGTGTAGATCTCAATATACTTAGTCAACTAATGATTCACTAGGTCACAATGAATGTGAATGACATTTTTGGATTATCACACCAAAGAATAGTGGGACCACCAAGAGGAAACCAAACTCTATCAACAATTGATGAAGCCATAAAAACTCTTGGCTAACTAGAATAGTTGTTTGATACCCATACTTGATATATGATAATGTAATAGTATATTGTTCTTTCAATACCATGAAATAGGGCTAGAACATAAACAAAAAAAAAATAGACTTCTAATTATTAACATCACCATCCCAATCTAAGTTAGTGAAACCAATAATTTGTGAGTCTCTTGATCTATAATAAATTCCATAATGAGATGTAACATGTATATATGTCAAATTACACTCGACATATTTTTAGTGCCTCTCATGATGATTGTGAGAGAAATGTGAGACAAGCCCAACTGCAAAGGAAATATTATGATGAAAATGTGTCACATACAAAATAATTCCAACCAATTATATGTATAATGCATCAATTGAAGGTGAAGAATGACTAGAAGACAACATGCAATACCCCACCAAGGAACCCTCATAATGAAGGGTCAAACATTCATTGAACAACATTTTTTTTTTAATAAACATAATATCAATGACATAAGTGCATAATCACAATGACACTACATAAGCAATAAGAAAATATACAATGATCACTAAGCAATTGATCACAAGAGAAAGTCTCACAATAACTTCCAAGGGTTCCAAGACCACTAGAAATACTTGACTAGAATGACATGCACATGCTCCATGGTCACATCTTGAAAGCTTGACCAACATTGCATAAGCCTCAAGGAGCCAATCCAGTCAACAAAACATAACTTCCCCTAAAGACGAGATTAAATCGATCCTCAAGGAACTATTACACTAAGTTCATTTGAAGCCCAAATGGGAAGTCAGATAAACCATGTCAGACCATAATATAAAATGGGGAGTGAATACATGAAAATAATATCAAGAATACAAAAATCCAAATCCAAAGCTCATTTTTACATAGACCCTGAGGAACTACTTGTTGGCAAGTTTGGATATGTTGTCATTGATGTCAACTAGTCTGTTAAGTAGTTTGGATAGTGGTGCAGTATGCTCAGAGGTTTTGTGAGGTTTGGTTCTGCATAAAAGTGGTTGCACATGTGAGATAATCTTGTAGGGAGTTTTTGGTCCATGTCAAGTTACAGAGGTGTGCATGAAGATTACAATATGTTATGAGGTCAAGTATGGTGACTAGCTTATACATTGTTTTCCAGTGTTAACAAGGTGACAAAGATTGGTTCTGTGTGCACATCTAGATTGATATATTTGTCTTTGCATCAAAGAGTATGTTTGGGACATAATAATATTTCCTTAGTGAAGGATCTGATAAAAAATGATCCGATAACACCCAAGAATAGCTCCATGCAAGTACCTGTTGTAGGAAAGAAGAAAAAGAATGAAAAAGCAAAAGAACTCAGAAGCTCAGAGAAACTCAAAAGAGCAGAGAAAAATGTATTTTGAATTAATGAAAGAAGAATTACAAGGTTCAACCTATGAAGGTGAACAAAACCTAAATACTAAAAATCTAGGTTGCACATTAATAATTAATAAAAGAATTAATTATTAATGCACCTAAGAGAAATCTTAAGCACTAAAGAGTAATAAAACAACTTAACTAATTAAATCAACATGATTTAATTAATAAGAAAAATAATAATTATTCTAACACCACCCCTTAAGCTAAGCTCAGGGGGTAAGCTAACCTAGCACAACTATGAAAGTAGGAAATGGTTCCTGACAACAAGGCTTGATCAGGTACCCAATACAAGAAAATCTCTGCACACTAGAGAAAAAGGAGAAAACCCAGTGGGAAAAACTCCTCTCCAAAAAGAGATAGAAAATGTAGAAAAGAAATAGGTCAAGAGACTCTCTCAAAACCATAAGTATAATCATCTCCCCATGAGAGATGGGTGAGACACCAAAGCCCCCCCAGAAAGATAGAAACCCTGTGGAAATTATCAAACCAATGAAACTCCAATGTGAAAGAAACAAAGGCATGAAAAAATAAGGAAACCCCTGAATGAGAGGTGAAACTGGAAGGCCCCATGATGCTCAAAGGAGAATGCATCAAAATCCTATAATGGAATCTCCAATGAAGGTGGGCCAATAGATGGGCTGAATTGTCAGCTGGGATGAGATGAATTTCCTTGGATATGCCCTCAACAACTGGAATAGGTGGCTCGATGCAAGGAGTGACCATAAAAGGTAATGTTGAAGAGGAATCATGCTGAACATATGCAAACTCAATAGAAGGAGGAGGTGTAGAAGCCACAACACTAATCTCTGGAATAACACATATGTTCAAGTGACCTAACTTCTCCTCAATAGGAACTCGTGAAGTAGGAGAGATATTCTCTAACAATGGATATGGTGGACCAAAATGAGAGGAGTACAAGCAGGTGGCATGATCAACTGTCCCTATAGCAATAATATTTCCTATTTCGTTGTCTCTGATGTGCACTGAATCTGGAGTGAACTCAACTTTCTTTCCTATCCCACTGTGAGTAATCTGATAGATAGAGAGAAGGTTAGAGGACAAGGATGGAACACATAGTACATCATGGAATGAACCATCATAAATGTTAATAGAACCCTTCCCAAATATAGTCATAATAGTTTTATTCCCCATCAAAATGTGTGGGGTAGGTGAAGCCTCGAAAGATGAGAATAAATCTTGAGAAGATGCCATATGGTGTGAAGCACCTGAATCCAGTAGCCATCTAGAAGAGGGAGCAATAGCAGATGCAAATAATGCATGACCCTTTCCCTTTTCTGACCCATCTTCTTGAGAAGATGATGAAGAAGACTAGTGAGAAGAGGAAGAAAGAATATCAATCCTTCTCTTGTGAAGAACAGCTGTCAAATCAAAAATTTGTTGAGCATATCCATCTACCTTCTTCTGAAAGCACTAAGACTCATCATGGCTGGGCTTATTACAATAAGAACACTTAGTTTTTTCAGTCTTCGATTTCCCCTTATTTGGAGGAGGTGGGCCAAAGGAATGCTGAGAAGGAGAATCCTTCCAAAACTATGTGGTTGGTGATACTTGTTTCTACTTCAGCTTCCATGAAGATTAATGAGCGACCAAAGCATGGCTCATAGAGCTAGAAGTATCATTCAACTATTGAATCTTTGACTGCTCCCAAGTTAACCAATCATAGAAGGCCTCAAAGGAAGGCATATTGTTCCTAGGACCCAAAGCATCCATAGTGGAATAGAAAGTGGAGGATAAGATCTGGATCTATCCCTGAAGCTTTGAGAGTATTAGAAAGATACACTCATTATCTGATTTGGTCTCCCACATCCCTATAAAAGTGAATAGAGAGAAATGAACTTCATCAAGAAGTCCTCAATGGTGGGAAAACTATTAGGATACAATGATGTCAACTCTGCATCAAGTTGTAGTGCCCATAACTCATTCACTATGCCAAATAGATCTGCAAACTTTCCCTAGATGGCCTGAGGAGTGTGCAAATTCTCCAAATGAAATATGAGACTGCCAGAGATATTCAGAGTAATTAAGCCTCTGGCTTCATCCATCTTATTCTTGTGCTAAAGAATCTCAAAAGAACCCTACAAAATAGGTTGGTTCTCATCCAGATAAGACCATAAGCCGTGTGACATAAGCAGTCTGGTCATGTGTGCTTTCCAGGTGTGTTAGTTATGTAGTGTTAGTAGGGCAACTGAAGGGTTCGACATTGAGAGAAAGAATATGGAAATAGAAGGGTCTTTCTGAAGTAAATGATAGAAAGTAAAATGTACCCCCCCCCCATAATGTAGTAAACTATCCCCCATACACAAAAAAATAACTTAGAGAGCACAAAACACAAGAAGAAAACCTGGTCACCTGATGCAGTGAGGAGGGAAATAGAAGCTTCTACTTTGATACTAAAAAAATGTACTCAAATGAAAGAATCAGAATATGAAACCCACATGTAGGTCTCCATCTCAAAAATAGCTTTCTGGCGATATCATTTTTGCTTAAAAATGATACCGTATGCTCAAGTTATGAGCAAAAGACTAACAGGAGGTCAGAATGTAGAGCTCTCTAGAAAAAACTAGTCACTACAAAAAATTTGATGTCCAAATGGTTGTCGCCCCTCCAGGGTAAAAAAATTGATGGTCATATGACCATCACCAGGTCGTCACACAGGGAAAATTTTGGTTTTTAGAAAAAAATCCGATTAGCAGAATGTTGATGTCAGCAGGATGCAGCAGGCAGCTCCCCAGTGGCACAGTAGGGCACGAGCGGGGAGCGGGTGGTGCATGGGTGGCACCTTGGTAGAGCGCTAGCCACGGTGGCTGGCTGATAGTAGGTCGGTGGTGGCAGGGTGTGGTCTA
>MU224416.1:579071-598507 GCA_018584345.1 Thuja plicata
CGTAGTGGTGGTACAGTGGTTGTGTTGTCATTGAGCAATAAAACTCAAAATTTTGAGTTTTATTATTATTTTTTGATTGTTTTTTTTTCTTTTTGTTTTTTTTTCATTTTTTCCTCGAAAAACATGCCTAGAGGCCAATTTTTTTTCCCAGAGGTCACGGAGGCTAAAACTGACAAACCTTATATGAAAATATAGGTTTTTGGGCCTTTTGAGTGCAATGGTGAGGTCTGTTTGAGGCCAAAATGCTTCAAAAAAAAAAACTTCACCCACAGATTGAAGACAAAAACCCCAAAAAGGTAAGATTTTCTCCTTTGAATCACGCTTCAAAAACTCTGAAATAGGTAGCAGCAGAGGGGCTCTGATACCATGAAAGATCTGATAAACAATGATCCAATAACACCCAAGAACAGCTGCATGCAAGTACCTATTGTAGGAAAGAAGCAAAAGAAGGAAAAAGCAAAAGAACTCAGAAGCTCAGAGAAACTCAAAAGAGCAGAGAAAAATGTATTCTGAATTAATGAAAGAAGAATTACAAGGTTCAACCTATAAAGGTGAACAAAACCCTAAAGACTAAAAATCTAGGTTGCACATTAATAATTAATAAAAGAATTAATTATTAATGCACCTAAGAGAAAGCTTAAGCACTAAAGAGTAATAAAATAAATTTACTAATTAAATCAACATGATTTAATTAATAAGAAAAATAATAATTACTCTAACACTTAGTTCAATTGGTTTGTGATTCAGAGATCAACAAGGCATTTTTAAGGTGTTACAGTTGAAGGTCACAGTGTTCTTGAGGTTCGGTATGTGAGATGCTAATGAATTTGAAGGTTCGAGTGGCTTCAAATGTTTGTGTGTTCTTCATGATGCCTATGGATGTTCTTGGGTTGTTTTCCCACTAAGTTGGTGGTTCGCATTGATCACGGTGATTGGATTGGAGTACTTTTCAGTCGGTGGCTATATTTTATTTTGTTTTTGGCCAACTTGATTTGTAAATTATTTTGTGAAGATTGAGGTGTGATTTACAAATGTTTTATGAGCTTGAGGGTTTTGATAAGGATTTTTTATATGTTTTGGTGGTAAAACATAGATTTTAATTGTGATTATTGGTGTATGGATTTTCAATTTGAATTTGGGTTTTTTTCGACCTTGGTTTTTGTTCAAGGTTGATGAATTATATAAGGATTTAGGAAAAAAATCATAATTGCAGATGCTTGAAAGAGTGCAGAGTAAGAGTGAAAGATCTATTGGTAATCAGAGTGTTCATCTAAAGGAGTTAGAGAATGGTGAATCATAGATATGTGTTGTACTTCATTACTAGGCATAAGATATATGTCACTATATAGTTCATAAATATTAGATTGTTTTCTCATTTGATCATTGTAGTGGTCTTTTAAGGTGAAATCCTTCGTTTGGGTTTTATCCATAGACATTTTCAATAGTGAGCTCTAGGAAGTGTGCCTAAATGAATATGCATTCCTCATTTGTTTTAAGTTGTACATCTAACAAGGTATTGAATTATTATGGGTTCAAGGTCTACCATGGTTTTTCCCATTTGGGTTTCCACGTTAAAAATATATGTGTTATGTGTTGTGGATGTGTTTATAATTCATGCATGCAATCTTAACTTATTAAGCTCACAAATAAGTGTTTCAAGTTTAAAGGGCTTTGAAGTTTAAGAAAAATTGATTCACCCCCTCTCTTAGTTTTCCACTACCTTATTTCCTATAATTGGTATCAAAGCCTTCTCCTTTGAAGAAATCCTAACAGCTTAAGGGTGATCCAAAGATGACATCTTATAAGAAGTATAGTCCAAGGTTTGATGGAACCAACTACACATTGTGGAAGAATAGCATAATTGTCCATCTCAAAGGCATTAATTAAGATTGTTGGAAGATGACCAAGTCTACTTATACTTCTCTTGAAAATCCTACTACACCATAAGAGATCAGTGATGCTAAAGAAAACATATGGGAAAAGGAAGCTTTATAAAGGGAATTGACTAATTATGAAATGAAAAATGTAATGGAGTTAGAAAATACTAATGAGATTTTGGAGAAGTTGCAAACCTTGTGTTGGTTGTCTTTCCAGTTTTGTAGTCTGCCAAATTTTTTTTGAAATCCTCAGTCAATTCCATGCTTAAGAGTTGAAAATATTCTCTGAAGTTGTCTAAATACCTCTGTAAATAATGATCTGCAAAGCCAAAATCAAGGAAGAATGCAAAAAACCCTAATTCCTAGGTCATCCTCTATTCAAAAATGGCTAAAACCCTAAATATCACAGTCATAGTTTTATTTTGAAGTTACTTTATCGTAACTTAAAATCTTTGATAAATCATGTGATTTTAAAGTCAGTCGCTAAGTCTCATAAAACTCTGAGAATATTCCATTTTGTCATGAGACTTAGTGAAAATGGTTTGTCACGTTATCTCCCAAGGAAAAGAATATACTTCAAATGATCTGGAGAATCTTCAGTAAGATCTAGTGGTGGTCAGGGAGTCTCGTGATAAACATAATAGTTATAAAATCTTTCAGCGACAATGAGTTCCTTTGGTCACGAAGTCTCCTAAGTAAACCATAGTTAAATGTTGGGTTTCATATTAGTGTTGTCGCTAGGTCAGGGAAGAAAGTTAGAGTTAAGTGAAAAATCATGAGACTTGGTGACAACCATCAGAATAGAAGAAGATCCAATGGTTGGCGCTAAGTCACTAAGAAAGTTTGAAAAGTCAAAGAAGATTCAGCGATTAAGAGACAAAAGGATAACATTGAGACACGTGTTTAATATTTGCGTAGTCTCTGAGAAAAATTTAAAGTGAAGAATACATTTGGTGACTTGGAGATGACATTCATGTGGTCTCATAACAAATGAGGGTTTTCCTTAAAGATTTGGAGACTTAGTGAAGACCATCAGATGCAGATGAAGGAAGATCTATGGTAGTCGGGTAATCTCCAGATAAATAAAGTAAGTGTAAAATTATTTAGCGATTAAGAGATAAACCCTAAGTTGCATTATATCCAACTGAATTATGATTTAAAAGGTTTTCTTAGTGACAAGGAGATTACACAGTTGCCAAGTCTCTAAAAGGAAACCAAGGTTTAAAGATGAGTTATTAGTTCCTTTAGTCGCAAAGTCTAAGAAAGAATGTGAGTTAAGTGATTTCATTTGGTGACAAGGAGATAACCATTGATCAGGAAGTTGATTGTGTGGTAGTCACCAAGTCTCAGTAAGAAACCATAGTTAAGGGTAGCTCTCAGTGATAAGGAGACAATGTATTCATGAAGTTGCTAATAAGAGAACCAGAGTTTGAAACAAAGACCTTTCTTCGGCACCAGGATGTATAGTTGCCAGCCAATGGAAATGAAGAGATTTATGACAAGTGTGTTAAAAATTAGTTGAGTTGTATTCAAAATAGCCAATCAGATCAAATTTCGATACTCTTTCAAATATAATAAGGGTTTTTATGAAAAATAACTCATTCAAATTCGATTTCTTGTTACTTTCAGAGGCTACGACTAGAACATAAATTCATTTCACAGCATGAAGAATTAAAGATAGAAGTGATTGAATTACAATCTGTGATTTGTGCATTGATGGTTCTGAAATAAATAAGGGTTGTCATTAATCATTGCATCTTACCAAGAGTTTTATTGTTTTCAGAGTGAAACTTGCTAAGTAATCAGTGTGTGCAGAAAATAGAGCTTCTTAGATTTGCAAAGTAAAATAAGAAGGTTTTCAGTCCAGAATCTAGGGAACTACAGTGAAAATCAGTGCTCCAAAGCAAATTGAGTGACTTATAGTTCAAAGTGAGTGATCTAAAGATAGATTTGTTTCAATATTGGTAAGAGAAAAGTGTGATCAGAACAAAGGACAAGATGAGTCAAGTAGTAAGCGTAGCTTCTACCAACGGGAAGAGTGGGGATGTAGAGGATGATATGAAAGGGAAAAGGAATTACTCAAAAGAATTCATCACTTTGTTGCCTAGATCTAGTTAAAATAGAAAGGTAAATATCAAAAATCTTGTAGATTATTTGTCATATATTAGGGATGCCAAAACTCCAGGTTCTTTTGGTTATTCACTGTTCAATTAATTTTATAAAAATAGTGATGAAGTTGTTCTAATTTAAAACCTAGGGACTTGTGGATTAGCAAAATTAGTAGTCCTAGATATATTTTTAGATGTTGATTTCATTCTAGAGATGGCCAATAGGTATGATGTCCTAACTAGGACCATAAAAAGGGATGATGGGAAAGCCCTAGTAACCCTAGATAGGAATTAATTCATGAAGGAATTCAATGTCTATTATCCAATGGCCACTGAGATAAATTTAAAAGCTTTAGAGGCCAGATATACAAGAGAGTCTGGCATTGCATCAAAGTTGATTTAGGAGTATCATGTGCCCAGAAAGAAAAGGAATTACATAGCACCTATCCTATGAAATTCTCCCTACTACTACAAGGACCTAAATTTTTACATGAAGTACATTTCCTATGCATTATGCAGAGTTTTGGGAGTGGATGGACGGCCTGAGAGGATAAGTGCAGACATCCTCATGATTGTCTTAGATATGCAGATCCCTCATATCAGCACCAACTATGACTATATTCAGTATATAATTGACAAAATGCATCAAGGGTTTGTGGATATCCAAAACAAGGAGAAAAACCCTAAAAATTCATGCATTATTCCATATTAATGCATTTAATTCTATATTAGAACTTTCCTCTTATGGATTTCTAGAATATGAGGCCATAAAGATTTTTTCAAAATCAGGCCAACCCCTTACAGTTTTGGTTAAGAGTGTGGAACTACACCTCCAAAGAGCAAGAATTCTGTGCTTTTGAGAATTGGATAGTGTATTCAATCCTCCAGCATTTGGGTGTAGACAAGACTAGGTTTCCAGTGAAGGTGCTGCAATTGCTAAGGCCATGCTAGTATGTTGATAAATGGTCAGGAGACCACAACTGGGGGGATTTTCACTATGGGAAGAATTATACTTTGATCAAGGTTTATGGTTATACTCAACCACCCCATGTTCTCCCATTCCATGTGCCACCCAGAATTGCAGCAATGGATTTTATCAAACAGTTGATCTTAACAGACAGGGAGCACTTGGCTCCTCATAGAAAAGGTACATTTACCCCTAGACAGTTCAGGATCTACAACTTCATAATTGGTAAAAGGGCAATGGATCTAGTGAATAATTGGATGATCCATTATAGGATGAATGTAGCCCTGTGTAGATACACTGACATAGAAGGTTTCATAATGAGTTTTAAGAAGCTCTTAACACCTACCACTCCCTGTACAAAGGAACATGAGCAGTGTATGGAAGAAGACCTCATCAGAAATATAATGGATAAGTGAAAACATCCTCATGATTGTCTTAGATATGCAGATCCCTCATATCAGCACCAACTATGACTATATTCTGTATATAATTTAGAAAATGCATCAAGGGTTTGTGGATATCCAAAATAAGGAGAAAAGACCTAAAAATTCATGCATTATTCCATATTAATGCATTTGATTCTGTATTAGAACTTTCCTCTTATGGATTTCCAGAATATGAGGCCACAAAGATTTTTTCAAAATCAGGCCAACCCCATACAGTTCTGGTTAAGAGTGTGGAACTACACCTCCAAAGAGCAGGAATTCTGTGCTTCTGAGAATTGGATAGTGTATCCAATCCACCAGCATTTGGGTGTAGACAAGACCGGGTTGCCAGTGAAGGTGCTGCAATTTCTAAGGCCATGCCAGTATGTTGATAAATGGTCAGGAGACCAAAATTGGGGGATTTTTACTATGGGAGGAATTATACTTTGATCAAGGTTTATGGTTATACTCACCCACCCCATGCTCTCCCATTCCATGTGCCACCCAGAATTGCAGCAATGGAGTTTATTAGTAGTTGATCTTAACAGACAGGGAGCTCCTGACTCCTCATAGAAAGGGTACATTTACCCCTAGACAGTTCAGGATCTACAACTTCATAATTGGTAAAAGGGAAGTGGATCTAGTGAATAATTGGATGAGCCATTATAGGATGAATGTAGCCCTGTGTAGATACACTAACACAGAAGGTTTCATAATGAGTGCTAAGAAGCTCTTAACACCTACCATTCCATGTACAAAGGAACATGAGAAGTGTATGGAGGAAGACCTCATCAGAAATATAATGGAGGATGAAGAGGTCAATTTAAGGGTTGATAAGTTTAATGAATTAATGGATTTAGAGAGAGAAGTGAAGAGGAAAGGAATTTATTTTGGGGTTTTCTTCCTAGATTTACCATACGTGTAAATACTTGATGTCATGATTGATTCTTATAGTTTTTTATGTAATCAGCGTGAGGATGCACTTGTAGTAAAGGAAAAGGGCCATAAAGGGCATTCTTCATCTAAATATGATGAGGATAGTGATGAATACTATTCAATTCCTAGCCCCCCTCCAATGGATCAACCATTTATTGAAGAATAGGCAGCAGAAGGAGAGAATATAATTGACCTAACAGAGGTACCAGAAATTGAAGTCACTGATGAAGATGAAAGGAATTTCTTTTGGGGATTTCTTCCCAGATTTACCATACTTGAAAATACTTGATGCCATGATTGAGTCTTACATTTTGTTATGTAATCATCTTGAGGATGCACTTGTAGTAAAGGAAAAGGGCCATAAAGGGCATTCTTCATCTGAATATGATGAGGATAGTGATGAATACTATTCAAGTCCTAGCCCCCCTCCAATGGATCAGCCATTTGTTGAAGAATAGGCAGCAGAAGGAGAGAATATAATTGACCTAACAGAGGTACCAAAAATTGAAGTCACTAATGAGCCCCCATTAAATAAAAAAAGAGTAGAAATAGGGGAGCCATCTCAAGACAAGAAGAAGAAAAAAAGAAGGATGAATGTCCTTGTTACACTGACAATAGCTCTTGTTAAGTTCATGATATGGCTTATTAAGCTTTGTATAAAATTAATGATAATCATCTGCAAGATGTGTTATCAACTATTGTAGTTTAAAGCAAGAGTGAATCAGTTTATCCACCATTGAGTTACTAAGAAGTAGTAACCTGGAGATAGGTACACCTGCCTGGGTATGTGGAGCCTGAAGTGAAGAAGGATAATATCCTTGTTAACTAGCCTTTTCCTTGTATGAATTTGGAATTGGGAATCTAAGAGTCAGGATTGAATAGATATATATTGATTCAACAAGAAAAAGAGATAACAAATTGGAGACTCTACTGGGGATATCTTAATATCTTCAAGCTATGTTTATTAGAGAGTTAAACCTTGTGATGCTATATAAGTCTATTTTTTTTAATAATTGTGAGATCGAGTTTATTTTGTTTATCTATTGTTGCGCACTGCATGAAAGTTATGATCCTGAAAATGATACAGATATTGTCTCACATGGATTGAATGATGGTTATGATTTCTTTGATGTGCCCCTGTTCATATTTTTGAAGATATATTTCTAGGAGAAAGTGAATCTGCACAAGTGTACACAATAAAGGATAGTTCTCTCATGATTATATATTTGGCCAAGGTGAGAAATTACTGTGAAAATGTTGCATAAGGATTCTGTTTAGACTTATTATTGTGAAGCAACATCTAAGTTGGGACTAGATTCTTAGCTATATTTTACATATTTTTCCTCTACAAAGAGGTGGTAACTCTAAATCTCTGTGCATTCTAGTGAGATTTACATACTGAGAATATTGAATACATTTGTCTACTTTAAAAGATGAGTCGACAAAGGAATACTAGATCATATTTCAAAGTTAATCCTAAGAAGGATATTGGAGAAGAGATCCATACATCTAGGAGGAAAGAATGGTCAATGAGAGGTGGTTCTAAACATGATTCCCCAAGTACCTCTAAGGGAAGAATGGAAACTCCTATTCCTGAAAGAAGGTCATCTTCTTCTGAGGATGTGGAACAATCAAGGCCTATAGGTCCTAATCAAGATGAGACATCTTTTGATCCTTTCAGGGAAGGAGAAACAAAAAATGTAGGTTTTTTCCCTGCAGAAGAAAACCTTGCTCCACCAAAAGAAACATATGTTGTTGAGACAACTTCTTATGATTCTAATCAATTGAGAGATGAGGTTATGGCTTTAAGAAGAAGGAAAAAGGAACAAGAAATAGAGATATCACATGCAAGGAAAAGGCGTGAGCAAGAGTTATATGACTTGCTGGTAGAGAGAAGAACTCTTGGTTGAAACAAGGAGAAATGACCTCAAGGATAAGAGCCTAAATGAAGAGGTTAAAGGCCTAGATAAATATTTTTTTGGTAGCCTTGATGATTTAAGGAAAAGGGCTGCAAATCATAAATCAAATTATGGCAGAGATGAGTTTGAAAAGGAAGGACCTATCATTAGATAAGTGCACCCATATGAGGTTGAGAAAGGTGCAAAGATTTATTCAAGCACTAAGGATATCCCCAACAAGGGTAAGAA
The DNA here is from genome assembly GCA_018584345.1 of Thuja plicata. Classification (NCBI taxonomy): domain Eukaryota; kingdom Viridiplantae; phylum Streptophyta; class Pinopsida; order Cupressales; family Cupressaceae; genus Thuja; species Thuja plicata. The sequence goes on from MU224416.1 coordinate 587,532, forward strand.
AAATGTTGTTGGTATTACTATAAGTGAGCCTAAACAAAATGTGACTATCCCTTCAGGAATGTTTCCAATTGATTTAGAAATTGAACAAGTTAGAAAGGCTAAGGAGGACTTAGCCAAACAATTAGAAAAGTTAGAGTTGGAAGCTACTGCAGCTAACATGAGAATGCAAATAGATGTCCTACATGTTACTACCAACACTAATGCCATTATTTCTATGCCTATCAACCATGGGATGCAGCAACAAAATCAGTTTATTGGTCCTAGTCCAAATACTCAAAATGATGGTCCTTGAATTCAATCTGCTGCCCTGAATTCAAATACTCATACTTTTGGCCCAAAGGAAGATGCTCAATCTGTTAGTCCTGGTCCTAATGCTCATGTCTCTAACTTGAAGAAGAATTTCCCCCCACCAATTCAAAATCAAAGGGGGACAGCTGAACCAAGTGGCAAAAATATGTTGCGTAATTTCCAAAGAAGACCTGTTCATATGAACATATATAGAGCTCTTTTCTTTGATGGTATTCCTTGTCACCCAAATGTGATCCCCAATGAGGTAAGAGACAAAATCCCTAAATTCATAGGAAATAATGTCATTACTTGTGAAGAACATTTGAAAGCTTTCAGTAACAAGATAACTAATTTTGAAATTGAAAATGAAGATGTTATCATGAAACTTTTTGTTCAGTCTTTAATAGAAGATATTATGGATTGGTTTAGAAATCTACCAAATGATAGTATTACATCTTGGGATGAGTTTGTAAATTCTTTTAGGGAACAATACAAAGAACATGTCAACTCTGGATATATGCTGAATGAATTCAATAATATCAAAAAATTCCCTAATGAGAGTATGACCGATTTTAACAATAGATTTCAAAAGGCCATGAATAAATTATTCCAAGTCCTGAGGCTAGATGAGCAAGTATGTCTGACAACCTATATCACTGTTGCTGATGGTAAAATTTCTTACTTTCTCAGAGACAAAAACCCAACAACCTTAAGAGATGCATACAAAATAGCTACTGATATCGAAAGCAATAGGAGCATCAGGAAAATTGGGAAAAAGGGAAGATAATAAAATTTGGAAAGAAAAGGGACCAACCAACAAACCTATCAAAGAAGATGATACAGTTAATAAATTAGTGAGTGTAGTAAAAGATCTTGCTGCCAAAATGGATAAAAATGACAGGGGAGGTTACCAAGACAATAAGTATTCAAATTAGAGGTTTGATAGGCAACCTAACTTGAGGGACTACCCTTGCAAAACCAATTGTAACAATGGTAAACCTATCTTAGAAGATCAAGATAACCCAAAAGCCAAAGAAACCCATGAGCCCCTAAAAAAGAATTGTACAACTTATGTTGAAAACACTCCTTGGTGTGATGCTTGCAATATGCCACATTCTTCATATCAATGTGTGGTAGCACAAGCCTTGTTTTATTAGATGGAAGAGAGAGATGTAGGGAAAGAATTCCCTACCATGAATATGTTTATAGTAAAGAAACCCTATCCATGGTTTTCAGACAGTGATTCACCTTCTGATGATTTGTGTAAAGAAGACAATTTTTATCTAGAACATCAATCACAGATTGTACCTTGTCAAATTTATGAGTTTGATATTGTCTCACAAGTAACTATAAATACAGTAAGAAATGACAAATCACATTCTCATTTTAAAGCTCCTACTGATGAGGAAAAAAGATCTTTGACTGCTGCAGCCATTAATCAAGACAGAAATGCATATAATCTAAGAAATAGAATAGTGCAACCAGCTCAAGGTAAATATGCCCCTATCTATGTAATAAAGGATTCCCCTCAAGATACTATATATTCTCCTATAAAGAGAGTAAAGATAAAATTTCTATGAGACAAGAAGGACCCTCTTCTGATCATTCTAAAAATTAAAGAGCATAAAGAAGCTGCATTGGCACTTTTGAGAGGGATAGATGATGTCTCTATTCCAAACCAAGAGAAAACATCCTTGACTTCAAATGATAGTAAAAAGGAAAGTCCACCTATCAAGGAAAGAGAAGAGCAAGTGAAAGGAAAAGAAAAAAGAAAAGAATTCTCAAATATCTACATTGGCAGCATAATTACCCAAGAACCATTATATGTTGACCCATTTTATGTCACCTTGATGGGTAACAATTTCTTAGTAAAAAAATTGCATGATATATTCTGGTGCTGCAATAAATGTAATGTCTTATCATGTCATGAAGGAATTGGGCTTCAGGTCACCACCCCTGCTGGAATTTGTTATGCTATGGACAATAGGGAAGTCCCTGTGATAGGAACACTAAAAGACATTGAAGTAAAAATTGTTGCTTTCCCTGAAGCTACCTATAGAATGGACGTGGTTGTTGTAGATACTAAACCATATTATGGTATGCTTCTGTCAAGACAATGGGCTACAGTAATGGGTGGAAAGATGCAATTAGATTTGTCCTATGAAAAAACCCCTGTAAATGGTAATGAGGTCAAGTTGTACAGAGAACCTCGATCACCTATCATGGTGGAGATGGTTCTACTTGACCAATTGAACTATTGTGTAGATATTGATATGGAAAATTTTGTTGTGAAAGAGATCAAACCATAATTAAAAAATACCGACCCAATTGTTGATGAATTTCTATTGCAACAAAATGGATTGTGGAAAATTTACTTTGATGGAGGATGTTCCAAGGAAGGATCAGGAGTAGGATTTTTTTTCATTTCCCCATCAGGTATCACTTTTAAATATTCTTTCTTGTTGACCTTTCATTGTACAAATAACACAGCTGAGTATGAAGCTTTAATTTTGGAAATGGATATTTCCATTAAACATGGTATTAAATGTTTGAAAGTTCATGGGGATTCCCAATTAATCATATCTCAGATAAGGGAACAGTATGCCGCCAGATATGATAAAGTGAAATTATACAAGTATGCAGTCTAGGATAGGATAGAATTCTTTGATGCCTTCAATATTCTTTGGATAGAGAGATCAAATAACATAATGGCATATTTTCTTGCTAATGTTGCCCTAAAAAATAATGATGTACCTTTACTGGCATGTCTATGGTAGAAGTAATAAATAGACCTGTTGTCCCTGAAAATATTGATAACTGGCAAGTATTTGAGGATGATGATGATATCCTTAGGTTTATCCATTGTGTAGATCAATATGATGGTCAGAAAATTGACTGTGAATCCCTAGTATCAGTTTTGGATGGCAAGGAATATATTTTTGACCAAGAAGTTATCCAGCTGGTCACTAATCACATTCCCAAAGGATTAGTTGAATTGGAGGGCATGTTCAGTATAAATAAAAACTATATGTCCTAGAAGTCCAAAGAAAAGGTAGGAGATTTAGAAGAGGTAAACCTAGGATCTGAGACATCCCCTCAATTAGTCTATATTGGTAAAAAGTTGGATAGCAATGTAGGATTGATCCTGATAAGGCTGCTAAAAAAGTATAAACATGTTTTTGCCTGGTCTTATGAGGATTTGAAAGCCTATAGAAAAGACTCGTTCCAGCATCACATCCCACTTAAAGAAGATGTGAAACCCTTTAGGAAAAAATAGAGACCTATCAATCCACTATTCGCTACTAAAATGCAGATGGAATTGATGAAGTTGAGGGATGCAGGCATAATTTAGCCTATCAGACATTCATCATGGGTTTCTAATTTGGACCCCATGAGAAAGAAGAATGGGAATATAAGATTATGTGTTGACTTTAGAAACTTGAATGTGGCCTCATTAAAAGATAACTATGGATTGCCAAATATGGAGGCTATGCTACACACGGTCACTGGATGTGACCTTTTGTCTATGATGGATGGGTTCTCAGGGTACAATCAGGTGCTATTCAAAGAACCTAAACAATTTAAGATAGAATTTACCACTCCTTGGGGTACTTATGTTTATGCTCGCATGCCTTTTGGCTTAAAAAACACAGGTGCAACTTTCCAAAGAGCCATGGATGTAGATTTTAAGGATCTCATAGATGTCCTTATGATCATTTACTAGGATGATTTGACAGCCTTTTCAAATAATTCAGAAGACCACTACAACCATTTGGAAAAACTTATGCTCAAAGCATTGGAGTATGGGGTATCATTAAACCCAAAGAAATGCCACTTTTTTGTCACTAAAGGGAAACTATTAGGTCACATAGTGTCAAAAGAAGAAGTAAGAATAGATCTAGAAAGAGTTGAGGCTATTCAAAAGGTACTTACTCCTAAAAAATTGAAAGGCATACAATCATTATTGGGACAGATAAATTTTTTCAGGAGATTCATTGCAAACTTTTCAGAACTAGTCAAACCCATAGTCAAATTGCTGAAAAAAGATGTGAAATTTGAATGGGATCAAGAGGTGCAATTGGCTTTTGAAAAAATTAAACAAGCTATCAAGGAATCCCCTATCTTAGTATCCTCTGACTGTACCAAACCTTTCTCTTTTTTTACATTTTCTTCTTTCCATAATATTGTTGCAGTCCTATTGCAAAAGGATGATGAGGGGTTTGAACATCCCATAGCATTTTTCAGCAAGTCCTTGCAATCAGCCAAGCTGAACTATCAGTTGATGAAAAAATAGGCTTATGCCTTAGTGAAATTAGTTAAGGCTTTCAGGCCTTATCTTGTATGTGCAAAAGTAAATGCATATGTTCCTCGTGCTGCTGTAAAAGACATTTTTGTCCAAAATGAGGTAACAGGAAAAAGATGCAAATGGATAAATAAGGTGCAAGAATTTAACTTGGACATTCATATCACAAAGTTAGTGAGAGGACTGGGACTAGAAAAGTTGATGATAGAAGAAAACCTAGCCTTAGTTCATGTAAACAGTGTTGATACTGATGAAAAGGTTTTTACAAGCATTGAAATGTAGCCCTGGTATGCTGACATTGTATATTTCCTTAAAATGCCAGTTGCCTAGGAAATCTAAATAATAACCAAAAGAGAATTCTAAGGTTATAGGCTCATAAGTATGTCCTATTGCATGGTGATTTGTATTGGAAAAATAGGGATGGCATATTGTTGTTCTATCTTGAAAAAGGACAATCTGAAGAGGTCCTAAAACAAATGCATGTTGGGATGTGTGGAGGTCATTACTCTGCTAGATCAACAGCTCACAAAAGTTTGAGAGCAGACTATTATTGGCCTTATCTATTTCAAGATACCCATACATTTGTCAGAAAATGTGAACCTTGCCAGAGGTTTTTCAACAAGATGAAATTCTTGAGAGCTTTACTACTAAACCCCATAGCTACAAAATCCCCTTTCACCATGTGGGCAATGAATTTTTTTGGGGAATTTAATGAAAAATAAAGTGGGGGGCACAGTTGGATTTTATTGGCAACTGATTATTTTACCAAATGGGTTGATTCAGTTCCAACTAATAAAGCTACAAGTGTAGTGGTCATTGAGTTTTTGATGAGAAATGTGATCACTATGTTTGGTGTTCCACTCAAATTAGTAATGGACAATGTCATGTGCTTTAGATATGAATAGTTTATTGATTTATGTTCTGACATAGGAATTGTTATTTCTTATGCATCACCTTACCATCCTCAGGCTAATGGATAGGTAGAATCAAGTAACAAAAATATTCTGCAAATTCTTAAAAAGACCCTAGAAAATAACAAGAGAGCCTGGCATGCAAAGATAAAAATTTCCCTATGGGCCGATAGAATTACTGTCAAGAAGGATACAAGGAAATCTCCTTTTGAACTGGTGTATGTTGTTCAGTCAAGGATGCATGTCAAAAATTTACTCCCAATTTACAAATTCATTTAAGATGAGGATATTCATGTTTCTAAACCTATGCAGGAAAGAAATGGTCCAATTAGTAGAATTGGATGAGATGAGGAGGAATATTCAAAGGGAAAATATCAAACAGAAGCAAAGGATGAAATACCTCTTTGACAGAAGGGCACATGAAAGAAATTTCCAGCTTGGTGATTTTGTGTTGTAGTGGAATGCCAGGGCTAAAGACAAAGGAAAGCACACAAAATTTGAGTCACTATGGTTGGGACCTTTTGTTATCTCTCAGATTTTTGGAAAGGATTCATATTTCCTTAGGAATATGGATGATGAAGAATAGGAATTTCCATTCCATGGACAATTCCTGAAAAACTTCTTCAATTAGATCTTTTTGTTCCATGCACAGCAGTTGTATATCATGTATAGATGTGTTTCCTTCTGTTGTGTGTTTCTTTTCTAGCTGTGTGTTTGTTTAAGTAATAGGTTAGTGCAGTTGTGGTTTTGTTTCCCAGATATATATGGTTATTGCTATAAAATTGCATTTAAATATCCTCAGATAGAGCCACTATTGGTTGTATTTCTAGTTTTGTAGTCTACCAATTTTTTTTTGAAATCCTCAGTCAATTCCATGCTTAAGAGTTGAAAATTCTATCTAAAGTTGTCTAAATACCTCTATAAATAATGATCTGCAAAGCCAAAATCAAGGAAGAATGCAAAAAACCCTAAGTCCTAGGTCATCCTTTGTTTGAAAATATCTAAAACCCTAAATATCGTAGTCATAGTTCTATTTGAAGTTACTTTATTGTAACTTAAAATCTTTGATAAATCATGTGCTTTTTAAAGTCAGTCGCTAAGTCTCGTAAAACTCTGAGAATATTCCATTTTGTCATGAGACTTAGCGAAAATGATTTATCGCATTATCTTCCAAGGAAAATAATATACTTCAAATGATCTCAAGACTTAGCGCAGACTGTCCATCTTCAGTAAGATCCAATGGTGGTCAGGAAGTCTTGTGATAAACACAGCAGTTAGAAAATCTTTCAGCGACAATGAGTTCCTTTGGTCGCAAAGTCTCCTGAGTAAACCATAGTTAAATGTTGGGTTTCATATTAGTGTTTTCGTTGGGTTGCAGAAGAAAGTTAGAGTTAAGTTAAAAATCATGAGACTTGGCGACAACCATCATATTAGAAGAAGATCCAACGGTTGGCGCTAAGTCGCTAAGAAAGTTTGAAAAGTCAAAGAAGATTCAGCGATTAAGAGAAAAAAAAGGATAACATTGAAACATGTGTTTAACAGTCGCATAGTCTCTGAGAAAAATTTAAATTGAAGAATACATTTGGTGACTTAGAGATGGCAGTCACGTGGTCTCATAACAAATTAGGGTTTGCCTTAAATATTTGGATACTTAGCGCAGACTATCAGATGCAGATGAAGGAAAATCTACGGTAGTCGGGTAATCTCTAGATAAATAAAGTGTAAAATTATTCACCAATTAAGAGATAAAGCCTAAGTAATTTTATCTCCAAATGAATTATGATTTAAAACGTTTTCTCAGCGATAAGGAGATTACACAGTCGCCAAGTCTCTAAAAGGAAACCAAGGTTTAAAGATGATTTATTAGTTCCTTTAGTCGCGAAGTCTCAAAAAGAATGTTAGTTAAGAGATTTCATTTGGAAAAAAGGAGATAATAATTGATCTAGAAGTTGATCCTGTGGCAGTCACCAAGTCTTAGTAAGAAACCATAGCTAAGGGTAACTCTCAGCGATAAGGAGACAATGCAGTCGCTAATAAGAGAACCATAGTTTGAAACAAAGACTTTTCTTTGGTGCTAGGATGTATAGTTGCTAGCCAATGGAAATGAAGAGATTTATGAAAAGTGTGTTAAAAAGTAGCTGATCTGTATTCAAAATAGCCAATCAGATCAAATTTGTATACTCTTTTGAATATAATAAGGGTTTTTATGTAAAAGCACTCATTCAAATTTGATTTCCTCTTACTTTGAGAGGCTACAGCTAGATCAAAAATTGATTTCACAACATGAAAAAATTGAAGACAAAAGTGATTGAATTATAATCTGTGATTTGTGCATTGATGATTCTAAAATAAATAAGGGTTTCCATTAATCATTGCATCTTACCAAGAGTTGTATTGTTTTTAGAGAGAAATCTACTAAGTAATCAGTGTGTGTAGAAAACAACGCTTCTCATATTTGCAGAGTAAATAAGCAGGTTTTGAGTCCAGAATCAAGGGAATTATAGTGAAAATCAATGCTCTAGAGAAAATTGAGTGATATAGTTGGAAGTGAGTGATCTAGAGATAGATTTTTTTCAATAATTGTAAGAGAAAAGCGTGATCAGAACAAAGGACAAGATGAGTCAAGAAGTAAGCGTATCTTCTACCAGTGGGAAGAGTGGGAATGCAGAGGATGATATGAAAGGGAAAAGGAATTACTCAGAAGAATTCATCACTCTATTGCCTGGATGCAGTCAGAATAGAAAGGTAAATGCTGACAATCTTGTAGATGATTTTTCATATATTAGGGATGCCAAAACTCTAGGTTCTTCTCGTTATTCGATGTTCAATTACTTTTATAAAAATAGTGATGAAGTTGTTCCAATTTCAAACCCATGGACCTATGGATTAGCAAAATTAGTAGTCCCAAATATATTTGTAGATGTTGATTTCATTCTAGAGATGGCCAATAGGTATGATGTCCTAACTAGGACCATAAAAAGGGATGATGGGAAAGCCCTAGTAACCCTAGATAGGAATTCATTAATGAAGGCATTCAATGTCTATTATCCAATGGCCACAGAGATAAATTTAAAAGCTTTAGAGGCCAGATATACAAGAGAGTCTGGCATTGCATCGAAGTTGATTCAGGAGTATCATGTGCCCAGGAAGATGAGGAATTACATAGCGCCTATCCCAGGAAATGCTCCCTACTACTACAAGGACCTAAATTTTTATATGAAGTACATTTCATATGCATTATGCAGAGTTTTGGGAGTGGATGGAGGGCCTGAGAGGATAAGTGCAGACATCCTCATGATTGTCTTAGATATGCAAATCCCTCATATCAGCACCAACTATGACTATATTTAGTATATAATTGACAAAATGCATCAAGGGTTTGTGGATATCCAAAACAAGGAGAAATCCCCTAAATTCATGCATTATTTCATATTAATACATTTGATTATGTATTACAACTTTCCTCTTATGGATTGCCAGAATCTGAGGCCATAGAGATTTTTTCAAAATCAGGCCAACCCCATACAGTTTTGGTTAAGAGTGTGGAACTACACCTCCAGAGAGCAAGAATTTTGTGCTTTTGAGAATTGGATAGTGTATCCAATCCTGAAAACATTTGGGTGTAGACAAGACTAGGTTGCTAGTGAAGGTGCTGCAATTGCTAAGGCCATCCTAGTATGTTGATAAATGACTGGGAGACCACAACTGGGGGGATTTTTACTATGAGAAGAATTATACTTTGATCAGGGTTTATGGTTGTACTCACCCACCACATGTTCTACCATTCCATTTTCCACCTAGAATTGCAGCAATGAAGTTTATCAAACAGTTGATCTTAACAGACAGGGAGCACTGGCTCCTCATAGAAAGGGTACATTTACCCCTAGACAGTTGAGGATCTATAACTTTACAATTGGTAAAAGGGCAGTGGATCTAGTGAATAATTGGAAGAGCCATTATAGGATGAATGTAGCCCTATGTAGATACACTAACATAGAATGTTTCATAATGAGTGCTAAGAATCTCTTAACACCTACCATTCCCTGTACAAAGAACATGAGTAGTGTATGGAGGAAGACCTCATCATAAATATAATGGAGGATGAAGAGGTCAATTTAAGGACTGATAAGTTTAATGAATTAATGGATTCAGAGAGACAAGTGAATAGGAAAGGAATTTATTTTGGGGGTTTCTTCCCAGATTTAGCATATTTGAAAAGACTTGATGCCATGATTGAGTCTTACACTTTGTTATGTAATCATCTTGAGTATGCACTTGCAGTAAAGGAAAAGGGCCATAAAGGGCATTCTTCATCTAAATATGATGAGGATAGTGATGAATACTATTCAAGTTCTAGCCCCCTCCAATGGATCATCCATTTGTTGAAGAATAGGAAGCAGAAGGAGATAATATAATTGATCTAACAGAGGTACCAAAAACTGAAGTCATTGATGAGCCCCCATTAAAGAAACAAAGAGTAGAAGCAGGGGAGCCATCTCATGATAAGAAGAAAAAAAATAAGAAGGATGAATGTCCTTGTTACACTGACAATAGCTCTTGTTAAGTTCATGATATGGCTTATTAAGCTTTGCATAAAGTTAGTAATAATCATCTGCAAGATGTTGTTAGAGTATTATTACCTTATGCTTATTAATTAAATCATATTGATTTAATTATATAAGTTCCTATTACTCTAGTTGCTTAAGCTTCACTTAGGTGCATTATTAATTAATTATTAATTAATAATGTGCAGCCTAGTTTTTTCCTTTAGGGTTTCTATCTCACCTTTTATAAGGTTGAGCTTTGTACTTTTTCCTTAATCGCATAATATAATTTTGGAGCTCTATCATTTTGAGTACAAGAGTTTTATGCTTTTTCCATTTTGTTGCTTCATTCTTTGTGACAGGTTTATTGCATGCAGTTGGATCTTGGAGATGAATCTGATATTTCATCAGTTTCTACATGGTATCAGAGCCCTGCTGCTGCAGCTTGTTCAAGTTTTTTGGAGCTGTGGATCAAGCCCTCTCTTTCTAGGGTTTTCTAGCATTTTTTATATTGGATCTGGGGGGTTGCAATTTTTTGGAGCACCTTGGGAAAAAACCGACCTCACGGTTGCGTCCAAAAGGCTTGAAATACTCAAAATCCATATAAAACTTAACCTTTTTGGTCACCGAAGCTTCTAGGAAAAAAAATTTTCTCTCCAAGCCGTATAGCACGCAAAACAAGAAAAAAATTCAAAAAAATCATTTTTTAAATGATTTTTGGCTTTAAAATAACGCCTGCAGTGTAAAACACGTAGGCACCACCCGCGCACCACCAGGGGGCCACCCGCACTCAGCCATGGGCCGGCGCGCCACCGCGGAGCCACCGGCACCCCTCCCGGGCGTCGCTCCGCTCAAGCTCTGCCCACATGCCGCTCGGTCCCCGCCCGACCGACACCCTCTGTCGGCCGCGCCGCCTTTGCTCCGCCCGGC
>MU224416.1:601141-613428 GCA_018584345.1 Thuja plicata
TTTGGAGCTCTGTCATTTTGAGTACAAGAGTTTTGTGCTTTTTCCATTTTGTTGCTTCATTCTTTGTGACAGGTTTATTGCATGCAGCTGGATCTTGGAGTTGAATCTGATATTTCATCAATTTCTACAGATGTGTTATCAACTATTGTAGTTTAAAGCAAGAGTGAATCAATTTATCCACCATTGAGTTACTGATAAGTAGTAACCTGAAGATAGGTACACCCGCCTGGGTCTATGGAGCCTAAAGTGAAGAAGGATAATATCCTTGTTAATTAGCCTTTTCCCTGTATGAATCTGGAATTGGGAATCTAAGAGTTAGGCTTGAATAGCTATATATTGATTCAACAAGAAAAAGAGATAACACCTCGTATGAAGGAGACAAAGAAGTCAAGATTGCCAAGTTACATAGCTTGAAGGGAAAATATGAAGCCTTGACTATGAGTGAAGATGAGAAGGTTTCCTCTTTCATGCTTAGGGTGAATGAAGTGGTGTGTTCTATCAGATGTGCTGGAGGTGCTTTAGAAGAGGAGGAGATTGTTGCTAAAATAATGAGATTATTGTAGCAATTGAGAAGATTCAGATATTGAGACTATAAAAAGAGACAATATGATCGGTAAGCTTACTATTTTTGATTTAAGTGAATTTGGTGGTGCATTACCTAAAGTTGAGACATTATTTAAAGCTACTATGTTTGGAAAGTGAAATGAAAGATTTGCTCCAGGAGAAGGATCCACTAGGAAAATGTCAAGATACAAGAAAGAGATGAAATAACTTGCAGAGGAAGAGAAAGAACTTCAAGAGTTGAAAGAAATGATTGCAAGAAGACTAAAAAAGGTTCTGGTAAGTGCAAGGAAATATGCCTCTCAAATTATTTTCATTCAATAATATAGGACAATTTTCTTCTAGATGTCTTGAAAGAGTTCCTAAGTTTAAGCCTAGTTACAAACCTAGAGTAGAGAATAAATAATAATTTGTTGGTGCAGGATCACCATTCCCTTGTAATAATCAATAGGTTTAACATTCATTCTCTCATAGTTTTAAATGTTTCTAAATGTTTTTTAAGATCATTAAGACCAATTAATAAAATTAAGTCCATTTATGAGACTTTCAAATTCATTTTTTACAAATAGATCTATAAGACTTTCAAAATCAATCATATCGAAGCTATTATTTAACACTACCTCTTAGAAAGAGAGGATTGATCAGAACCAATATCTCAAGATGTAAGTGTTATGTGATCCCCGACTCAATTCAGAACTGGATACAACACTTAATCTATTTATATCAGGATAACCGGCAAGATCCAGAACATAATCAACCTAATAGAAAATTATCACAATCCCTAACTCAATTCAAAACTGGATTTTTGATAAGCAATGGTGTCAAGATATCTGGCACAATTCAGATCAAAACTTGAGGCACATGTTATCATAATCCCCTTCTAAATTCGGAACTAGATTTAAATGATAACATAAATAGGTCATATCATTGTAGGTTGTCACCTTACAATAGTGACCTCACACATGAAATATCGTCACCTTTCAAAAAATACAATATTGCAATATTTAAATTTATTTTATTCATGAATACATTAATTTACATAATAGTGAGATTTAATCTCAAAATTAATCACAATTTAATCATACCAAGTTTCTTTCTGAAGTACTCAATTCCCAACTTCGCAAGAGGTTTGGTAAAGATGTCAGCACTTTGTTCTTCAGTATTGATGTAGACCAATTTGATAATATCTCTGTCTACCATATCTCTTATGTAGTGGTAAGGGATTTCTATGTGTTTGGAGCAATTGTGAAAAACATGATTTATAGAAATTTTAATGCAACTTTGATTGTCACAATGAATTACTGTAGGTTTTAGAGGCTTGCCAAACAATCCAAATAATAACTTCCTTAACAATAATGCTTCTCAAGCTCCCATTGAAGCAGCCATATATTCTGCTTTAGTAAAACTTTGAGCAACTGTCGATTGTTTTCTACTGAACCAAGAAATCATTACTAATCCAAGACTGAAGCAACATCCTGTAGTGCTTTTACGGTCGATTGAATTTCCAGCCCAATCAGAATCAGTGAACCCTTGAAGTTGTATCTCAACATTCTCATATTTTAGGCCCATATCAATTTTACCACATAAGTATCTTAGAATATGTTTAGCAGCTTTTAAGTGGATCTTCTTTGGTTCACACATGAAATGACTTAATACATTTGTAGCATAACAGATATCAGGATGAGTGTTTACCAAGTACATAAGTGATCTAATTATCTGTCTATAATATGTAGGATCTATAGGTTCTAAATCTGTTGTTTCATCTTTGAGCTTATGAAGATTTATTTCCATTGGAGTGGTTAATGGTTTGCACTCCATCATTCTAAATCTGGTTAAAGTGTCCATGTTGTATTTTCTTTGATTTAGAAAAATATAGTTTTCTTTCTGTAATAATTCTAAACCTAAGAAGTAGTGTAACAACCCTAGGTCCTTCATGTCGAATTTGTTTTTGAGATCTTGTTTGCATTTAGAAATAAGATGATCTTCTCCTTTTATTAGTAAATCATCAACATAGAGAACTAGAATTACCATTTTACCTTTGGATATTTTGAAGTATATGTTAGGGTCAACTTCATTTTTAGAGTACCCTAACTTGGAGAGATAACTGTCTATGTGTTCATACCAAGCCCTATGAGCTTGTTTAAGGTTGTAGAGTGCTTTCTTCAATTTTCAAACATAACTATTTCTGTCATGGGTGGTGAAGCCTTCTGGTTGTTCTATGTATACTTATTTTCAATAAAACCATTTTAAAATGTTGTTTTTACATCCATTTGATGTATCTTACACCCTTTAGATGTTGTAATGGATATAATGGTTCTCACAGAGGTATATCGAGCAACCGGAGAAAAGGTTTCTTTATAGTCAATTTTAGCCTTTTGAGAGAAACCCATGGCTACAAATCTGGCTTTATGTTTTTTGATACTACCATATGAAGCATATTTGATTTTGAATAACCATCTTAAAGAGATGAATGATTTCCCTTTAGGTCTTGGTACTACTTCCCAAACATCATTTTTTACTATAGATTGATATTCTTTGATTATTGCATCTCTCTAGGCTTGACATGTTAAAGCTTCTTTAACATTAGGTGGTTCAGATTTTGTAAGTTCAGCCATAAGTGCAAGCTAGCATTTCTGATTTCTTGTTCTCTTACTTTCTCTAAATATTTCATCTGGTTCAACATTATTTTCTTCAAAAAAATTTCTTTCCCATAGTGGCCTTTTCTTATTGTTACGAATTTCAACATCTTGAAGATTGGATGAGGAAGGATCATTATTTTCTATTGTGTTCTCTCTTTGGTTCTCGATAATGTAGTTCCCATCATCTTGAAGTGTATTCTCCCTCTGATTCTCAGTGTCATGATTTTCATTATTTTCTATGATATTCTCCCTTTGATTCCCATTTGATCCTTCTTCTATAAGTGTGGAGAGTTTGAGAGCAATGTCCTCTTCAAATTTGATATCTCTACTAATGTCAATAGATTTATGTCCTGGTATGTAGACCATGTATCCTTTAGTAGTTTTACTGTAGCCAACAAATATTCCTTTCTTCCTAGAGGGTTCTAGTTTGGTTAGTTTCTCTTTAGGAATGTAAACGTATATAGGACATCAGAAGATTCTTAGATGACTTAGATCTGGTTTCTTCCCTGTGAAGGCTTCTTCAGGTGTAAGATTTTCTAGAATTGAGTGAGGACACCTATTTTGAATGTATACGACAGTATTACATGCTTTGGCCCAAAATGAGGCATGAAGATTTTGATCATGCATCATAGCCTTTGTAGCTTCAATAACAGTTCTATTTTTCCTTTCTGCTACTCCATTCTATTGAGGATTATATGGTACAGTTTACTCCCTCTTAATCCCAATAGAACTGCAAAATTCTTTAAAATTTTCAGAGATTTATTCACCTTTGTTATCTGATCTTAGAGTTTTTATTTTCTTCCTAGTTTGATTTTCCACTAATGCTTTAAATTCTTTGAATTTTAGCAATACTTCATTTGATTCTTTGAGTTTAATAAATTGGATCCAAGTTTTTCTAGATTAATCGTCAACAAAATCCACATAATATGAAATACCTCATAGTGAGAGAGTTGACATAGGTCCACATAAATCCGTGTGAATGAGTTCTAATACAATTTTGGTTTTATGTTCACTAGAGGGAAATGATCTTTTGATATTTTTTCATAGAGCACACCCTTTACAAGGTCCAATATGATCATATTTTAGATTAGGTATGCTTGTAGTGATTTTCTTTATGGAGGGAAGAGTGCTAAATCCAAGGTGTCCTAACCTTTTGTGCCAGAGTTGATTAGAATTTGATACTTCATGACATAGAGCTGATTTTTGACTATTACATAAATTGTATAGGCTTCCATCCCTATACCCTATAGAAATAGAATTTTTAAGGTTAGTGTTTTTAGGCCATACTAGCACTTTATCTTCTTGGAATGTAACATGATAGCCTTGATCGACTAGGCCTGAAATAGAGACCAGGTTCTTGTTTATGCCTAATACAAAGAGAATGTCTTTTCATTGTAGAGTTACCCATGTTTTCAATTTGATTGAGTAGGTCCCAATTCCTTTCGCTGGATAAGTGGAGCTGTCTCAAATTATAACCTCTTTAGAGGAGTGTTCTTCTAAGGTTTCAAATTGATATCTAAATCTAGTTATATATCATGATGCTCAGCTATTGATTATCCAATTGTGTCTATTTGAATTTACTTCACTTGATAAGGCCGGGAAGAATAAGGATATTTTTGCTCCTTTGGTTTCAGCTATTGCTACTTGAATTTTCTTTTTCTTTGGACAAAACCTGTGTGTATGTCCAAGTTTATCACATTTATAACACTGTACTTTGGAGAAGTCTCTAGTATTGTGATTTTTTCTATAGTTTCCCTTCTTATGTTTGAACTTCCTTTTGTTGCTCTTGAAATTTGAATGAGTATGTAGAGCTTGGATCTCTCCTCCTTTATTTGGCCCGATCCCTCTTGATATTAATCAGGATTCCTCTTGAGTGCATTCATTCTTTAGTTGATCAAACTTAGGTAGAGAAGGGTAACCTGTTATACATTGAATAAAAGATTCCCATGAGATAGGTAATCCTCTAAGAGCTATTAATGTTAACTCCATATCATCAACATTGTTTGGACAATAGTATATAGTTGATCCTTTAACTCAGAAATTCTTAAGAAGTAGGATGTGATGGTTTCCCTTTTGTTCATTCTTAGATTCAAGAGTTGTTGTTTGAGAGTAATTAATTCTTGTATTATTGATCTCATATGTCTCTTGAATGTTTTTGAATACTTCATAGGCAATTTTTTACCTTGCTAAGGAGGGAAGAATATGGTCCTTAATGACATCGATTATTATTTTCAATGCTTTGTTGTTATGCATTTTCCAAGTTGATTTTTCAGGTTCATCTTCAGGCATTTTTATATCCTCCTCAACATAGGATTCCAACTTGAGTTCTTGAAGTAATGTCAGGATTTGTATCTTCCATGAGAAAAAGTTTGTAGCACCTTCAAGTCTGTCCTCCACTTTAATGCTATTGGTCATTTATTATGTTCCTCTCATATTCTAATAGCAATATAATATAATTCAATTTTTATTTATTTATATGATTCTTCTCTAGAGAGGCTCTGATACCATGTTAGCAATGAAGATATTTAATAGAGAGAATCTAATATTCTATTTGTTCACAATATGTATATCTGAATATTTACTGAATTATAAATGCAAATGCATGTTCTTTGTATATGTTGTGGTAGTAATATGAACTCTGTAATAGATATGTTTCCACAGCATATACAAAGATATATAAATATAAAACATAATAGTCATGTCTATGTAGAGACATGAATGTACATAGCTTATGCCACGTATGGTCATGTCTTTACATAGACATGTCGTATCGCATGATGTCGATTATCCACAAGGTAAAGTGTTGTTTGCATAACACTAATGTGTTACGTATAACTATCGTATGATAGTTATCGTAACACATATTTGTTGGAAATTTGACTATATTGGTTTATATGACTCTATTTAGTGTTGTCATTATGGCAACAAAGTCATATGAAGTTTTGGAGTCAACACACATTATCAGAAGATTAGAAATTGGCTAAGTACATAAGACTGGACAGTTAGCATAGTACCAGAAGAATAAACCATCAGTGCATGTGCATACGACAAACTTAGGGAATGTGCCTTTGAAGATAAGCTTGTAAGTATGTATTCAAGCTAAGTCTAAGAAAGTATGATCAGATCTGGAAGTATGAAGAAGATACAGCTAGTTAAAGAGGTACAACCAGTGAATGCCAGAACAGGACAAAGATCATGGAAAGAGCTGACAGAGATTGTTTTGGTACAAAAGTTGCACATATCCTCTAGAATTTCATCTTTGGATTAGTGATTTTTAGTGATCTAATCATGTTTGGTTAAATTTTCATGACTTGATTCATTTAGAGAAAGAAGTTAGAGCTAATTTGGTGGAGCGGATTGTGTGAAGAGACGCGTCTATTCGGTTTGAGTAAAGAAGTTATAATTAATGTTGCACTAACTTAATGAAGGGTTGCGTGCTTAGTTAAGTGATCAAGATAGATGGTAAAAGGTTTCCTAAAGCTGACATGCTCATGTATTTTGAGGAAGTACTTATAGAAGGTCATTTGTGATCGGAGAAGTTGCGAAAGCCAGAGATAAGAAAGTAGAGCAGAGTGTTAAAGAAACAAAGATATATCTATCGTATGTTGATGATATAAATATTGAAGGAGAATATTTCAAAGTGAACACAAGATTTTTGTAGTGATTAACAAGAGGTTAAAGCATCAGTGCACAAAAGGAACTGATCATAGAAGCAGTGTCACATCAGCAGTTCACCTTGCAGATATAGTGTGTATCAAAGATCCAGAAGGTTGTAGCCTTCACCATTTGGAAAGTGAGTCCACCACCCCTAACAGGGTTATTGTAAAAGACTCCTAATAGGGTTCAACCCTTAACAAGGTCACTGTACTTCATACATTGTAAAGACAACTCCTAACAGGGTTAAGGATCTTCTAACAAGGATCATAAGAAACTAGTACAGAATATTTGTGGGTACTAATTCCCACTGGGGTTTTCACCTATATTGGGTTTCCCCATAATCATATTTGGTGTTGAGTTGTGTATGTTTATCTTACTTGCATTGATATTCAGTTCAGTACTTAAGAATTAAAGTTGAGATTCAAGATAAGAAGAAAAAGTATTAATAGATAGATCACTGATTCACCCCCCGCTCTCAGTGATCCTAATCCTAACAATTGGTATCAGAGCTCTGGTCCTCAACAAATAAGTTTAACCACTTGAGGAGATCATAGACAAGGTAGAAATGAAACACCTGAAAAAGAATCTTGAAGCAACCCTTGAAGAACTTGACACATCTAAAAAAGAAAATGAAGATCTTAAACTAAAAGTTAATGGCATGCAAATACCTATCAAGAAACTGAAAAGGGAATTAAGGAATTGTTCTTCAAATGATTTGGGAGTAGTCAAAAAGTTGAATGAAGAAAATTTGTCTCTAAAGGATCAGATTGAAGAATTAGATGAAAAGCTATGTAACAATCAAGATGCCTATGATGATCAAGTCAAAGTGAACAAGCAGTTAGATGAAGAACTGAAACAAGCAAACATGGAAATCTTGGAGATAAGAAACAACAAAGATAAGATGGAATTTGAATTGATTGCACCAAAGAATCATATTGAAAAGTTACACACAAGCAAGGATCTGATAGAATCTTAGTTGTATGCTCAAAATATTAAAGGAGATACCAGTGGTATAGGATACATTGAAGCACAAATTTAGATTGATGTCATGCAAGAAAGAATGAAAGCACCAAAGGACATCACATACACTAAGGAGATTGGAAATCAGACTAAAGACAATGTTGAACCACCTAAGGATGAATGCAAGATAGTTGATCGTACTTGTTATGCCTGTAACAAGCATGGACATATTGCAAGGAATTGTAAATAGGTAAGACCCTTCAATGGTTACTATTATTCATGCAATAAATTTGGTCATAGAGCTATGAATTGTAAAACAAGTCAGAAGAACAAGAATCAAAATAATCAAAGAAATCAAAATCAGCAAAGACAAAGAAGTTATCCTTAGCAAAATGTTAGAATCCCTCAAAACATTACATGTCAGATATGTAATTACAATGGACACACAGCCAAGCAGTGCAACGTGATGAATAATAACATCAGACCTCCTATCATTTGTCACTCATGTGGAAAAGCTGGACACATCTCTAAGCATTGCAGATCTAGAGCGTAGAAATAGGAAAGCCCTAAAAAATTAGAAGATTCATTATGGGATGAGGCAGGAGAAATCAAATTTGTGAAAGCTACAGAAGATACGAGCAAAATCTAGGTTGAAGTAAAGAAGGATAATGAAGAGAACAAGGTAGTAGATGCAGCCTTAGTGGATGCACCTTCTACTTCTGAATAGTTGACCCTTATGGTCTTAGGGGGAGCTATTCTAGCTCTGAACCCCTGCGTGGCTGGTATACTCACCATCTGAGTATACGCCTTGGATTACAATTTTTTGGTGACATTATGGTGGTATATGGAAGAGCACACGATCTAAATTGTTATCAGGAACAAGAACGGAAGTTACAGTTGCTTCCTGTGTCTACACAGCAAGTATTAATGGTGGAAATCTACTTTGCAATCACCAAGTCCTCACTTGCGGTCAGAATAAATGATTGGAGATCATAGAAACCCTAGCAGTTGTATTATTAATGCATTACAGTTGTTCTCAACATCAAAGAAAGGAGATTGATAATCATTATTTGTTAAGCAAATTCATTCAAGTTTGAAACAAAGCCCAAGCACGGACACGTCATTTCAAAAATTAGTTGAAAAATTACTTAGCAATTGAGTAAGCGGTTGGAAAATAAAAG
Source organism: Thuja plicata (assembly GCA_018584345.1). NCBI lineage: Eukaryota > Viridiplantae > Streptophyta > Pinopsida > Cupressales > Cupressaceae > Thuja > Thuja plicata. The sequence goes on from MU224416.1 coordinate 610,140, forward strand.
GAGCACTTGCAGTTGAGCAGCAAAGCATCATAATTACATTCTTCAGTAGAGATTGATATCAAGAAACTCTTTGAAACATCTCGGAAGTGATTTATCAGTATGCTTCAGCGCATAAATTTCATGAAGTAGAATTGGTCAAAATCTTGTTGAGCAGTGTTCTATGTGAGAGTATCATTATAGCCATTGGAGATATTTGTTTTGGAGCCAACCTAATGTTATCCTTGGAAGCGCACACTTATTATTGATCATCTAAGTGTGAATACAAAAAAATACTGTTCACGTAAGAGCAGAATTGATTGAAGATACAATTTGCAATATCATGTGAAGAAGCAGATAAAACTATTATGACAGGTCCACAGGATTATGCGCCCATGGCCAAGGACATGGAGGATACATTCATGGTTGATGATGTTGAAGTATCAATGGAAACAATGGATATTGATATAGACAAGTTTGAAGAAACATTTGTGAAAAGTTTTTATATCAGCAAGAAGATCTATTGATTTAAGATATCACAAAAAAGAGAAGACTGAAGTGTTGGACAGTTCATCATCATTGTCGTCAAGTTTGACACCCATAATAGATTTAGACTCATGGGGAGTAAATAAGTAAGGGGGAGTATATAATATGAAGGAGTCATGAAAAATAGATCAGATATTGCAGAAGAGAAGTATATGAAGAAGAGGCTCAGTGAATTGGTTAGCAAATTTACACTTGATCTTAGTTCACTCAAGGCTGGTTAAGCATCCTTGAAATATTTTGAAGCAAAAGGCAGAGAAGATAATATCAAAGGGGGAGTAAAGTAATGTATAGAATGTGGAGTATGTAATATGATCAAGGTCCTAGCACAGACTTGGAGAAAATGGAGAAGCTACAATATGCATTATGCACCCATCCACAGATTGTCAACTCACCGATTGCATTTTGGGAGAAAGAGATCCAGAAGTTGCAGATTGCATATCCACATGTGTATGATGAGTAAGAAAATAGAAGTGTTTTTGAGCACCTTTGTCATTAATGTGAAAGGGGGAGTAGAGTATGAAGAATATGGAGTCTAAGAGGGAGATATAAGATAGAGAGTTTTTGTGTAAGAGTACAGATAGTAACTTCACCATATTCCTTTGTTGCCATTAATGACAAAGGGGGAGATTGTTGGAAATTTGACTATACTAGTTTATATGAATCTATTTAGTGTTTTCATTATGGAAACAAATTCATATGAATTTTTGGACTCAGCACACATTACCAGAAGATCAGAAATTGGCTAAGTACAGAAGACTGGACAGTTAGCAGAGTACCAAAAGAACAAAGCATCAGTGCACGTGCATACGACCAAGTTAGGGCATGTGCCTTTGAAGATAATCTTTTAAGTATGTATTCATGCTAATTCTAAGAGATCATGATCAGATATTCAAGTATGAAGAAGATACAGCCAGTTAAAGAGCTACAGCCAATGAATGCCAGAACATGACAGAGATCATGGAAAGAGTTGACAGAGATTGTTTTAGTACAGAAGTTGCACATATCCTCGGGACTTGCATATTTGGATTAGTGATTTTTAGTGATCTAATCATGTGTGGTTAAAGGCGCATGACTTGATTCATCTGGAGCAAGAAGTTAGAGCTAATTTGGTGGAGCGGACTGTGTAAAGAGACGTGTCTATTCGGTTTGAGTAAAGTAGTTATAATTAATGTTGTGCCAACTTAATGAAGGGTTGCATGCTTAGTTAAGTGATCAAGATATATGGTAAAAGGTTTTCTAAAGCTGAAATGTTTGTTTCTTTTAAGGAAGTACTTATAGAAGGTCATTTGTGATCGGAGAAGTTGTGAAAGCCAGAGATAAGAAAGCAGAGCAGAGTGTTAAAGTAACAAAGATATATCTGTCATATGTTGATGATATAGATATTGAAGGAGAAGATTTCAGAGTGAAAAAAATATTTTTGTAGTGATTAACAAGAGGTTAAATAATTAGCGCACAAAAGGAACTGATCAGACAAGCAGTGTCACAACAGCAGTTCACCTTGCAGATACAGTGTGTATCAAAGATCCAGAAGGTTGTAGCCTTCACCATTTGGACAGTGAGTCCACCACCCTTAATAGGTTTATTGTAAAAGAATCCTCATAGGGTCTAACCCTTAACAAGGTAATTGTACTTCATACATTGTAAAGACAACTCCTAACAGGGTTAAGGATCTTCTAACAAGGATCATAAGAAACTAGTACAAAATATTTGTGGGTACTAATTCCCACCGGGGTTTTCACCTGCATTGGGTTTCCCTGTAATCATATTCATAACATTATTTTTCCATTAGTATACTCGGTAAAAAAAATTGACAAAGCATTACCGACAGACAGCAAGCATTACTGGAAAACCACAAGCAGTACCAGTGAAATGAAAGCATACCTGACAGAACAAAGATTTTGAGAAAAATGTTAAGTATAAAAGTGATAAGCATCACCGGCGACCACAAGCATTATCGGCGACACATTTTTCAGAACTAACCTAATAGGAACAGAAAATGCATACTCAACGGAAAGTTCAAGAAAGGAACATCGACGACCAAGAAAATTGACCATCAGAACCGACAGACAGATAAAGAACTCGCAAATTGTGGATCTGATTTTTACACGATGGATAAAGCAATGTAATTGTATTTATAGAGTTTTATTTTGTTTTAAATCATAATTTGATGATCATTCAAGCTTTATGTAAATTCTTTAAAGCATCCTAATGGATCTAAAGCATATCTAACTAAAGATCAAGGTCAAGTTATACCTTGGATCAAGAGTTAACTTGCGATGCATGAATCAAGAATTGAACCTAAACTAGTATAAATAGATGTTCAAACTCAATTGTGAGGACATGAATTCTTTATTATTGATAGCCACGAAGAGCATCTAAGGAGCAGAAGGTAGAATTCATGCAAAGATCAGAAACAAAGTACATCAGTTATCAAGAACACACAGAGGCTACCGACAAGCATAAAAAGGTATTATTCAATCATGGAAGGATGATTACTAGTATGTATGAAGCTTTATAGGATCTGTTATCAACAATTGAAGATTGCATATATCATCAAATCAAAGACTTATGTAGTTGCATTCTAACAAGCGCATCACATCTAAAATCCTTTTGTAGAAGGTGGACTTAACCTTTCTATCTAAATCTCTTAATAGAGTGCACACTTAACAGTGTTGCTAAAGCTTCAAACGAAGTAGATCTTAACAGGTCTCCACTGTAATACTCCTAATAGGGTAGGTCATCAAAAGTGACCAATTGTAAGCCTTAA
>MU224416.1:639607-650755 GCA_018584345.1 Thuja plicata
AAGGTGTAGAGACGGGTGGAATGATCAACTGTCCCTGTAGCAACAATGCCACCTGTCACACTATCCCGAATGAAGACTGAATCTGGCGTGAACTCAACTGTCTTCCCTGATCCACTGTGTGTAATCTGATAAATCGAGAGAAGGTTTGTAGATAGAGATGGGACATACAAGACATCATTGAATGTGCCATCCTGAATGCGTACAAAACCTTTCCCGCAGACTAGCATAACAGTGTTATTCCCAATGAGAATGTGGGGAATAGGAGAGGCCTCAATAAAACAGAAGATCTCCGGAGAAGACGCCATATGGTGAGAAGCACCTGAATCAAGTATCCAAGGGACCTGTGAAGGGGATGCAACGGAAGCTCGTAATTCATGACCCTGTCCAAAATCCTGTTCAGATGTCAAAGATGAGTTAGAAGACTGAAAAGCTGACCCCTGTGAGGTGGAAGAGGATGGAGAGGAAATAGTGCTCTTCTGAAGGAGAGCTTGCAAATCTGCAATGTGTTTCTCATAACCATCAAATCTCTTCTGAAAACACTGTGACTCATCATGGGGCCCCTTCTGACAATAGGAACATGTAGGGTTCTGAGTCTTCTATTTCTCCTTAGAAGAAGATGGTGGGCCAGTAGAGTGCTGAGAAGAGGATTCAGATATCTGCTTCAGCTTCGGCTTCTATGTATCCTGAGATGACTTGGCAAGAAATGCCTGTGACTGTGAACCTGTAAGAGAATCCATTTGACTGAGCTTGGACTACTCACGAGTTAACCTGTCACAGAAGGTCTCAAAAGAGGGCATAACATGACGTGCACCCAGTGCATATATGGTGGAGTAGAAGGTAGAAGTGAAAATCTGATAGGGGCCACGAAGCTTTGAGAGTATCAAAAATATACACTCATCATCTGACTTCGTCTTTCCAGCAACCTGTAAAATAGATCGAAGAGACTTGAACTTCATTAGAAAGTCCTCAATACTGGTGAATGATTTAGGTACCAAGGAGGTGAACTCTGCATCTATCTAGAGAACCCTGAACTGATTCATTGTGCCAAACAAGGTGGAGAACTTGTCCCACATATCCCTGGGTGTGGTCAAACCATCCAGGTGGAACAACAACCCATCTGAAATATTCATGGCAATTAGGCCCATTACCTCATCCATCCTATTTATGTGCATAAGAGCCTCATAAGGCCTCTGTAGAACTGGCTGAACTGTATCTAGGCAGGACCATAAACCTCGTGACATGAGGATTCTGGTCATTTGTGGCTTCCATGTGTGGTAGTTATGTGGAGTCAGAACAATAAAGGATGTGTCCGACATTGAGAGAATAAGATGAAAGTAGAAGGGTCGCTCTGAATTGAAAGTGTAGAAAGAAATAGGCACCCCCCCACAAACTATCAAACTAACTCCCGTACACCACAAGATGAAGCAAAAAAATACAAAGAACAAGAGAAAAAACTGAGGTCCAAATGCAGAGGAGGAAAACAAAGCCTCAACTTTGACGCCAAAAATAGGAGCTCAAATGGTGGAACCAGCGATCAAGACCAGCATCAACACGTCCGACTCAGAAACACCTTTTCTGCGATATTTCATTTTTCAAAAATGGACACCGTATGCTCAAGTTACGGCCAAAAAACCAAGTGCCCCTCTGAAAGACAACTCTCTAGAAAAACACAAAGATGACAAAATATTTGACTTCCAAATGACCATCACAGCTGTCGAGGTTAAATTTGATGGCAGTCAGGAGTTCGTCGGAAAATATTTTTCGGTCGCTGGAAAAGAAGATTGTCACCGGAAAATTTGAATTGTCACCAGAAAAAAAATTTTGGGAGGGCTGACGTCCGGGTGATGTCACCACCGTCACCCGCAGGCTGAGGTGGCGGGCCGGTGGCGGGTTGGCGACAGACCGGTGGCGGTTGCCGGTGGCTGGCCACTCCCGGGCGGTTCTCGGGCGGCAGCGCAGCTGCTAGTGGCACCGCCGGTGGGGGAGCTGCTCTGCCTGTGTCAGGTGGCCGGTGGGCAGCGCGGGCTTGTGTGAGCCAGGCCGGGGTGGCTGCGGGGTGGCGCGCTCTAGCAGCCCCAAAATTTATGAAAAAACCTTCGTTTTTAAATTTTTTTTTATTTTTTTCTCGAAAAACATACCCGTACGGCCTGGGAGGCTAAATTTTTTGCTTGAGGTCACTTTGACCAAAATGGTCAAACTTTATAGGTATTTTGACTCTCCGAGCCTTTTGAACGCAATGGTGGAGTCTATTTTTGCTCAAACAGCTCTGAAAAATAGCGCCTCCTTCAAAGTGACAGAAAAATCCCAGAGAAGCTGTGGCTGCCATCTTCGAATCGCAGCTTCAAAAAACCTTCAAACCAGGCAGCAACAGGGTGGTTCTGATACCATGTAGAAGTTGAGAAATCCAACTTCACAACTGGCCAAGAACACCTGCATGCAAAATACCTGTTACAAAGAATGAAGCCAACGACAGAAAAAATAGAAACCCTTCTGTGCTCAAAAAGTGAGAGCTCAAATGTATTCAGAGAGTATCCAAAAACAAATACAAGCATTCAACCTTAAAGGTGAATGAAACCCTAAAAAAGGAAAAGGCTAACCTAAGAGAAAGCTTAAGTGAAAAATAGAGTACGACTAACTTAATAATTAATATCAACATGATATAATTAATAAGTGAGGAAAACTATGTACTCTAACATATTCCAGGCAATATGCCAATATTGATACAAGCTATCAATATCCTACAAGAATCAAGCAAGTCACCTGAGAAGGATACTCCAAAGGATGCAGGGGAAGAAGCAAACAAAGACAACACCGATGGTCAGCAATGTTAGGAATAACATTCCACAAGACAACTGAGAGGGGGGGGGGGGTGAATCAGTTGTAGTATAGATTATTAAACTTTAAAATTTTTAAACCAAATCTGCAAATGCAAATGATAACACAGTAAATTACAACACCATAACATAATATTTGTTGTCGAGGAAACCCTATTAAAGGTAAAACCCCGGTGGGTATTAACACCCACAAATAATGTATTGAGAGTATAGTATCCCTGTTAAAAGATATTAGCCCTGTTAGGAGCTTGTTTACAACATTACAGTACACAGTCCCTATTAGGAGACATACCCTACTAGGAGTCAAAGAAAATAGTAGGCTCACTGCCAAGGCACACTACCCAAAGAAGGTTAAAGCCACCCTCAAGGATTTACAATCTGAATCAAGTGTATAAAGCAAATACACAATCCAGTGAACTGTATGATAGCAATTGTCTTTGCTTGGTAAGTTCCAATGAAGTATCAACTCTACTCTGTAACAAGCGTTGCATCTTCCACACATCTCTGTCCTTTATTCTCTACCACACTTTCTCCACAAGAATAGATCACTTATATATACCCTCTTACAATAATTCATTAGGTCGGTGAGTTAAGCTTTCCTAAAACACAAATAATTAATTAGGTCGGCCAATTAAGGCTTTCCAATACTCAAATAATTAGACCCCTTGCTAAGATACACACGATACCTATAACAAGTAAACATCAACTATAATCCATTACATATAATTTCAGATTCGCAATCCATGCTCATAATTAATTTTACACGCTACATGTCTGAAGTTGGCTAGGAACTAGGTCTTCTCTAGAATACACGCCACAGCTGATGTCACCAGTATCCAAACAACAATCAAACTCGACCCATTATTCCAGCATATGTCAACTGTCCACCAATAAGCTCACATCATCTGAAATATCTTCGCCAAAAAGATATACTCGAAACACAGAGACCTGCTCTGTCCAGAATCACAGTTAAAGTCCAGAAAACCAGTCTTCACCAAATCAACTGTAACATCCACAGTATGCAACATAAAGCCAAGCAACCTTAGGAATAAGGTCAACCCACATCCTTCTGCATAAATCCAACTTCGATCATTTTGAATCATCCGTACAGTGTTCATACACTCCTTCCAGTCAAGTAGCCAGTCCGTCTTCTCCACGGAGATATATGTTGACATCAATGACAAAACATGAATATCAACAACATGATCAGTAACCAAAACTGATATCATCCAACAATCTCCCCCTTTGGCATTGATGGCAACATATGAAAAAATCCATATGCATCAACCCAAAAGTACTTTCTTTCAATACAATCTTCTCAATATCCTCAACACAAATCTCTCCAAAATAGTAGGGATTTTGACATAGATTCCTTCCCCCTTTGGCAACAATGGCAAAGGGTGCCATAACTCATTTGTAGTCTTCTGTAAGGTGTAGCTTTTTCAAATATTCATGTCCAATCAGCTAGGTGCAAGATCACCCAAATGTACTCCATAGTATTCTCCTGTGATCACTCCCCCTAAGGAGTAGATCCATACATCAAGTCTAGATAGTGATTTAGCTCTGAAAATCATTGGACTGATGCATATCTGCATCAATTAATTATCACTGGGAGGGGCCACCACCCCAAGCATGCCTCTGATATTCAAAAGCATCTTTTGGCAAAGGTTTAGTAAATATATCTGCTATCTATTCCTTTGTGATAATATACTCCAGTTTAATCTCTTTATCTACTACCTTCTCCCTCAAGAAATGATACTTAATAGAAATATGTTTAGTCTTTGAATGCATCACGGGATTCTTTGACATATTCACTGTGTTGGTGTTATCATAATGGATAATCAATGGTTCTTTGAAAATTATTCCAATTCAACATTTGTTTCATCCAAATGACTTGTGTACAGTTTATTGCAGCAGCAACATACTCTGCCTCAGTAGTAGATTGAGCAATACAGTTCTGCTTCTTGCTCAACCATGAAACTAGCCTTTTTCCAAGGAAAAATGCACCACCACTTGTACTCTTTGTGTCATCCACATCACCTGCCCAATCAATATCAGTAAAATCCTGCAATGTGAAATCATCATATTTTTCATACCATAATCCATATTCTACTGTTCCTTTCAGATATCTTAAAATTCTTTTTATAGTAGCAAAGTGTGTCTCTTTAGGATTTGCCTGATATCTAGCCACATTTCCAACTGCATTGGTAATATCTGGTCTGGTGTGTGTTAGATATTGTAGACCTCCAATCATTGATCTGTACTTAGTCTGAACAACACTTTGAGTCTCATCACTATTAGTCAGTTTGTTTCCTGTCACCATAGGTGTTCCAACAGGTTTACAATTTTCCATTCCAAATTTCTTCAACATTTCCTTAAGATACTTGGTCTGAGATATAAAAATGTCATTCTTACTCTGATTAATTTACAAACCAAGAAAAAATTTCATCTCACCAATCATTGACATTTCAAACTCATTCTTCATTTCTTTAGCAAACTTCTTACTCATCATTGCCTCCAAAAATGATATCATCAACAAAGACTTCCATAATTAAGATTCCATCTTCATCAGTTCTCAAATAAAAATTGTTGTCTACATTACCTTTTTTGAAACCAAGACAAAGTAGACATTTGTCGAGTCGTGCATATCATGCCCTTCGTGCTTGTTTAAGTCCATACAGTGCCTTCTTCAATATGCAAACCATGTTTTCATCATTTGTCAAAGGAAAACCATTAGGTTGCTCAATGTACACTTCTTCTTCTAGATCACCATTCAGGAATGCTGACTTCACATCCATCTGATACACTTTAAAGTCTTTATGTGCAGCATAAGCAAGGAATAGTCTCACAACTTTCAATCTAACAACATGAGAAAATGTTTCTTCATAGTCTATACCTTCTTGTTGTGAGTATCCTTTACATACTAGTCTAGCCTTGTTTCTTACCACTGTGCCTTCTTCATCCATCTTGTTTCTAAAAACCCATTTAGTGCCAATCACATTTCTATTCTTAGGTCATGGAACCAATTCCCAAGTATTGTTTTTCTTTATTTGTTCTATTTCTTCTTCCATGTCTTTAGTCCAAGATCCATCTCTACATGCTTCATCAGTAGTCATTGGCTCAACTTGAGAAATCAAACAAATTTCATCTCTAGTTTTGGATCTAGTCATCATCCCTTTGTTTGCATCACCAATAATTTGATCTTCAGGATGGTTCTTCTTGACATACCTTGGTGTTTTAAATATCTCAGTAGCTTCAGTCAGTTCTTCTTCTTCAATCTCATTCTCGATCATCAAAGGTCCTTCAAGTTCAACAACAACCTCCTTTGTTTCTGTTATCTGACCACAATCATATATCCTTTCCTGAATTTGAAACTTTTCATCTATCCTCACATTGGCGCTTTCAATCAATTTCCTCAAACTCATATTGAAACATTTATATGCTTTACTCTTAGTGGAATAACCAAGAAAGATTCCTTCATCACTTCTAGCATAAAACTTGCCTATCTCATCATGATCTCTTTTGATATAACATTTACTTCCAAATATTCTAAAATATTTCAGAGTAGGTGTATGATCAAACCAAAATTCATAGAGTTTTCTTGTACCTTCTCTGATATGAATTCTGTTCAATGTGTACACAACAGTGCAAACTGCTTCTCTCCAGTGAACATGTGACACATTTCCTTTCAGCAGCATAGTCCTTGTAGCATCTAATATGGTTATGTTTCTTTGCTTTGCTATCCCATTCTGTTGTGGAGTTCTAGGGGTTGAAGTTTGTCAGTGTATTCCATTTTCTTCACAGTATGTATTAAATAGCTCTGATGTAAACTCTCCTCCTCTGTCTGATCTCAAACACTTCATCTTTAAACCAGATTCATTCTCAACTTTTGTCTTGAATAACTTGAACTTTTCAAATGCTTCAGATTTCTCTCTCAAATATGTAACCCACATCATTCTTGAAAAGTCATCAACAAAAAGTATAAAATACCTTTCACCATAGTATGATCTTGTTCTTGTAGGACCACACAGATCTGTATGTACCAGATCCAACTTCCCTTTTGCTGAGTAAGCTTTGCTCTTGAAAGTGCTTCTAGTCTGTTTCCCCATAACACATTCTCTACACATAGTGTTAGATGGCTTTACAATTCTAGGTAGATCTCTTACTGATTTTTTCATACTTGCCTTCACAATGTTATCAAAATTAACATGACAAAATCTTCATGCCATAACCAAATGTCATCAACCTTCACAATAAAACAAGAAACTTCAGATGTGTTCAATTCAAATATATTACCTTTGGATTTAGTACCAGATGCTATCAAGTCTCTTGTTTTACTCTTGATAGAACATTTCCCATTAATGAAGTTCAGTTGATAACCCTTGTCCACTAGCTATCCAACACTCAACAAATTATGCTTAAGTCCATCAACAGGTAATACATTGTCAGTGTTAGTTTTTCCATCCAAAGAAATAGATCCAACTCCAATAATAAGTTTAGGAGTATTGTCGCCAAATCTAACAACACCACCATCATGTCTTTTAAAACTCACAAACTTGTTTTTATCTCTAGTCATATGATGTGAACAACCACTATCTATGACCCATTAAGATCTATTTTCAACTCAGGATACTAAGGATTTTTCTTCATGCATAGGTTCATCATCCTTAATAGCAATAAATCCAATTTCATCATAGTCATCATTCTCATCATCAGATATACCCTCACTAGTATAATAACATTCTTTGTCCTTTGAGTACTTAGACTTGAAAAACTTAGGTTTGTGCTTTGGAATTCTTGTAGGACATCTAGATGCAAAATGACCAATCTTGTTACATGAAAAACATTTCAAAGGTAATTTGCCTTCAAATTTACCCTTACCTCTCTTTTCTCTTCTAGAAATCAGTGCCACAACTTCATCTAGCTTCCTTTCCTTCTTCCTATATTTGTTGCCATTCATCAGCATAGGCTCCAAGTTCTTCTCTTAGATCACTACTGCTCGTGCTTGCATTTCCAGGTAAGATCCTTTTTGTTCTTGTGCATGGTTTCCTTGAATGTTGACTCAACTTTAGGTAAAGTGTCTCCCAATTCTGTGACCTCAAATGTAGTTAGCTTGCCAATCAACATCTCTCTGGTGAAGTTCGGTGTCAAAGGTATGATCTCCTCTATGGCCTGAACTTTAGTTTTGTATGCAGGTGTCAAAGATCTGATTATCTTTTCAATCACTTCTTCCTCATTGTAAGTTCCTCCAGAGTTCCTAATACCAATAACCACTTCAGTAATTCTATGTGCATATGCTCTGATGTTCTCATCTTCTCTCATCCTTAGTGATTCCATTTTTGTCTTCCAGTTTTGTAACTTTGCTTGCTTTGGAAACTTGTCTCCAACATATAGTGCTTCCAGTCTTGTCCATATTTCATGTGCAGAGTCCAAGTCTTTTACCTTAGTAAATTCTCCTTTTGATAGTGCGCTGATCAAAGATTCCCTTGCAACCATATTACATGAAAATAACTTCTTTTCATCTTCAGTGGCTTTCTCTAATTCATCCTCAGTTGCTACCTTTTCTTTCTTCTTTGTTATCATCTAGTAATCAATTCCCAGACATAGTAAATGTGTTCTCATCTTGTTCTCCCAACTGCCAAAGTTTTCAGGATCAAACTTTGGACTATCCTTCCTGTAGTAAGTCATCTTCAGGATCACCTCAAGTTGTTAAACTTTCTCTCTGAGGACCAGTAGCTTTGATACCAATGGTTACGAATAACAGTCCATAAGACAACTAAGAGGGGGGGGGGGGGAATCAGNTGTTAAACTTTCTCTCTGAGGACCAGTAGCTTTGATACCAATGGTTACGAATAACAGTCCATAAGACAACTAAGAGGGGGGGGGGGTGAATCAGTTGTAGTATAGATTATTAAGCTTTAAACTTTATAAACCAAATATGCAAATGTAAATGATAACACAGTAAATGCCAACACCATAACACAATATTTATTGTCGAGGAAACCCTGTTAAAGGTAAAACCCCGATGGGAATTAAGACCCACAAATAATGTACTGAGAGTATAGTATCCCTATTAAAAGATATTAGCCCTTTTAGGAGCTTGTTTACAACATTATAGTACACAGTCCTTCTTAGGACACAGACCCTGTTAGGAGTCAAAGAAAATAGTAGGCTCACTTCCCAAAGAAGGTTAAAGCCACCCTCAAGGATTTACAATCCGAATCAAGTGTATAAAGTAAATATACAATCCAATGAACTGTCTGATAGCAATTGTCTTTGCTTGGTCAGTTCCAATAAAGTATCAAATTTTCTCTGTAGCAAACTTCGCAGCTTCCACACATCTCTGTCCTTTATTCTCTACCACACTTTCTCCACAAGAAAAGATCACTTATATATACCCTCTTACAATAATTCATTAGGTCGGCCAATTAAGCTTTCCTAAAACACAAATAATTAATTAGGTCAGCCAATTAAGGCTTTCCAATACTCAAATAATTATTTGAACCCTTGCTAATATACACATGGTACCTATAACAAGTAAACATCAACTATAATCCATTACATATACTTCCAGATCCGCAATCCACGCTCACAATTAATTTTACACGCTACATGTCTGAAGTTAGCCAGGAACTAGGTCTTCTCCAGAATACACGCGACAACTGACGTCACCAGTATCCAAACAACAATAGAAGTCAACCCATTACTCCAACATATGTCGTCTTTCCACTAGTAAGCTCGCATCATCTGAAATATCTTCGCTAGAAAGATATACTTGAAACATAGAGACCTGCTCTGTCCAGAATTACAGTTACAGTCCAGAAAACCAGTCTTCACCAAATCAACTGTAACATCCACAGTATGCAACATAAAGCCAAGTGACCTTAGGAATAAGATCAACACACATCCTTCTACATAAATCCAACTTCGATCATTCTGAATCATCTATACAGTGTTCGTACACTCCTTCCAGTCAAGTGGTTAGTCAGTCTTCTCCACAAAGATATATGTTGACATCAGTAACCAAAACTGATATCATCCAACAAGCAAGACATTAGAGATAGTCAAGATGTAACCGACACTGATAAGGTTACAGGAGGAGATAAAGAAAAGGATGCAGATTCACAAGACAAGAATGCAGAAACCAAGACTGATGAAGCTAAGGAGACCAATGAAGGAGACAAACCTAATGATGGTACTCCTGAGGAAACTAACAAGTGTGCTACCGACGATGTTAAGGTGAATGTGGAGATGTCTATAGACACCCGACAAGATGAAACCGATGCCAAGTAACAGAAAGAAGTACAACAGGTCACTTCATCAAGCACAACAGAGAAGGCCGATAAATTGGCAATGGTTTGACATTCTAGTGATTCACAGAAGAAGAAAAAGAAATCAAAGAAGAATAAGTTAGAGGTCACCCTGGATGAACTCATTGAAATGCCTAAGTGTGACCCATCTACACTTGAATTTGAAGCATTACAAGAATATGGAGAGATATACCAAAGGATGACATTGCAAGAGAAGCTGAAGAAACAACACAGCGACCCCATGGTACTGGAGATAACACGAGACATACTACATCAAATTGTGCCCGATGTTGATATTGATAAAAGCAAGCCAACACTTGATCAATTAGCTACCCTCACCAATGCAATCACAACTCAGAATATTGATGCTGAGAAGGCAATAGAGGAGAGAGTTGAGATGAAGTACCAACAGAAGCTAATTGAGAACATCAGCCATGAAGTGGCGGTAAATAAGGTAAAGCTATCATAATTCATCACTAAATTAGATCCAATCATATCTGAAGCTATAGCCTTAATTCAAACATTGAGCACAATAGACAAGTTCACTAAAGAGAATAGTGAAAACATTGCAAAGCTGGATACAGATCTAGCAACTAGTGCACAAAGCTTAACCACCAATGGAGGTAATGCAGTCAAACTACATTATGAAAAGATAATTGAGATAAAAAGGTTAAGGAAGGAATTGTGGGAGGCAGAAACACACTTTAGGGAAGAAGTAACCGAGCTTCAAGCTCAACCTCTACCAAACCTTACACTGCTCCAACAACACATCAGTTCAACAAGACATCTGATACCAACTCCTGAGATGTCTATAGCAGACAACATCTACGACATGCACTGAAAGATCACACTCGAGCACATGGCTCTAGAGAACCTCAAAGAACAATGGGAGAAAATGATGGAAGACATGAAGTCTTCACACTCCCACATTTTTTATAAGCTCTAAGGTAAAGACCTTTGCCCTTAATATCAAAAAAGGGGGAAAATGATATGAGTACAAAATA
>MU224416.1:650805-667877 GCA_018584345.1 Thuja plicata
ACATAGGGGGAGTCATTAAATGACTAAGGATTATATATGTTGTATATACTTAACATTTTGTTAGTATTTTGCACATATCAATTTTTGATACTAATGTCAAAGGGGGAGATTGATGACATTAAATTTCCATTATTATGCAAAAAACACTTTCGGTAAGCATACACCGAAAGACAGGACATGAGAAAACCGAAGATCAGATATTAAGAGATCACCGAAGATGACTAAGTGCAAAGAGAACCAACGACACAAGTTAGTGTGTAAACCGAAATCACAAAGCATAAAGATAAAGTGGAACCTGACAGAGGAACCCAATATGCAAGATAGAGTGCAGACTGACAAGACTGTTAAAGTGCAACCGACAAAACAAAACCAAAGGACAATCAAGCATGACCGATAGACAGAACCGAAAGTCAGTTACAACCTGTAAAAAGTAGATCTGACTTCCATGTCAGATAAAGAAAGTGTATTCTATTTATAGGATAATTAATTGTTTTAAATCCATCTCTTTAGGGACAAGATACATGAATGTAAGTGCTTTAATTAGTCTAACTGATTTAAAACACATAGACTAGGAGATCTAGGTACAAGTTATAAACTTGATCTTAGAGTTAACATTGATTTTATCAAAACTTGATGAAGTCAATCCATCTATAAATAGATGTTGCAATCATTCATTATATGTGGATGAATAGATGATGTGAAGAGAGAGGAGAACATGAATGAATCAGACGAGCACATCTATGGATCAGATTGAGAGTTTCAAGAACAAGAACAACAAAAGGTGAATTTGGTTAGCAAGAACCAAGAACATAGCATACCGAGAATCAGAGGTATTATTCAATTACAATTAGGTGATAATCGTTTCATGTAAACTAAATTGGATCTGTATCAGCAATAGGAGATTGCATTTACCAGGTCAATTTGTAATTTGCTATCATTCTAACAAGTGGAGCAAAGTGTAAAAATCCTTTCAAGGAAGGTGGATTTAAGCATCCAACAACAAATCTCTTAACCGAGTGCACACTCAATAGTGTTGCTAAAGCTCTTAATAGAGTAGACATTAACAGGTCTCCACTAATACTCCTAACAGGGTAGATCATCATAAGTGATCAAAATTGTAAGCCTTAACTGACCCCTTCCAATGTGTAGATAGTGAAGATTTTGTGGGTGTCATCCCCACCGCATTTTTTACTTCCTCACAGGAGTTTTTTGTGATATCATATCTTGTGTTATATGTCAATTTACTTTCATGAATGCTTCTATGAATGTTCACATGTATGTTAATGTTATGAATTGATATAACTCACATCAAGATAGTTTAAATTAGATTGAATGTATATACAATTGATTACAAAGGTTAATTGAAAAGAGGGATACAAAAGTTTTAGAGGTACTGATTCACCCCTCCCCTCTTAGTACATACTTCCCATTAATCCCAACACTCTTCTCCATCTTTCAAATCACCAAGCATCCAAGGTGGGTTTATAAAAGAAGATGTTTGTAGCTTCTTTGATCATTTCCACTAATCTAATTTAATTTTTCACAAGTTATGCCAATAGATGTCAAACCACAATATTTTGAGCTTGTGAAGGGGAGATAAGACATGTTGGCTAGAAGAACATTTTCTATGATTGCCTCTTTCTTCTCCCAAATATAGTATTTTCCCAAATCCTTAGTAAGATCTAAACAACTTGTTTTATGAAGAACTTTTCAGCCACCTCCTAGATGTTAGCAAGGATGTTTATGCCTTGATAGAAGAGTAAAATTTACATTCTAGGTTCCTTGATCTCCTTAAGGAAATCCATCTTTCTAGAGAGAGAGAGAGAGAGAGAGAGAGAGAGTTTTCTATTGTGGAAAATGAGAAGCTATTGGTGGTGGATATCATTAGGAAAGAATAATCTTGAATGTGTCCAAATGTGGGGCGATATTAAACTAGCTTGTGGTTATTGATTATGAATGAACTTAAGGGAGACTCGCATTGTATTGAATGATTATGGCATTGCCAAGATGTGTAGAGTATAAATCCCAATATGCTTAAGTCTTGGCCAATAGCTTATGACATTACTTATTATATCTTATTATTACTATTATTGACCCCTTGGTTCAATAAGAAGTCTACCACCTTAGGGTAAGAACACCAAGGTGGGGGACCAAAAGAGTGTCTTAAGATGCCACTATTTCTTTTCTTGAAATCAACGAAGTCTAATCTTCAACAAGAAAATGAAGATAGTTACATTCAAAATTTGAATATGCAACAAGAACAAGAGTTGTAGTACTCGGAATCTCCACTCTAAACTAGTATTTTTTGAAATAATGGTGTAGATTAAGGGTTTTAAAAAGGGAAGTACACAAATTGGGCTTGTTTTTTTTTTAAATATAGCATCTAGTGTGCTCCCCCTAGAATATTAACTTTTTTAGAATTTCAAAAATCACTTCCTTAAATTTAGATAACACTATGTACTTTATGTAAGATTTTTTGGCTATTTTTTTAATGAATAGATTATTTTTCTACAAATTTTCAAAGTGAACACATCCTAAAAAATAGAAATTTTATCGTGCCTAGGTCCCTAATTTTTTTGAAAACTAATCAAAATTAAAAATATTTCAATGTGTGTAGAATGGACTTTAGCTTCTTAAAATGTTACTTGTTTCAAAATTTGATGAATGAGTAAAAAACTATATCGAAAATACCACATGTTGGCTTTTGACAAAAAAAGAACACAGTAACAAAAGAAACTAAAGACGAAAACCTTAATATAATAAAAATGTGAAAAAATATGGTTAAATAGTTAAGAGAGAGTTTAACATCATCGTGGTATTTTTTAATTTACATAAAACATGTGCAAACCTGGTGGATAGCATGATGGAAAATGTGTGAATTTTATTTACCTTTTCAAAAAAGCATGTCTTTAGTATGAACTGGTCCTTCAACCCTTTAGGTTTGATACCCAAGAAAAATATAACCTTAAGGGTTAGAATTTCCCAATGACTAGTGCTAATAAAATGCATTTTCAAAATGCTAGCACCAAATCAAAATGCATTTTCATAATGCTATCATTAGACTCTCTCTCTCAATTTGATTTAGGCTTAGAGTTTAGGGTTCAAATTTGATGGTGGACTGAGGTTTTACCTTTCACTTCATCTTAGCCTCAATCACTCTCTACCGATACTTCCCTTTCTCTGTTCATCTCTTCCCTCTCTCACCCGTATCTAGGTCTCTCACAACCTCTCTCTCTCTCTCTCTCTCGCTCTCCCTCCCTTGTCTTTCATCCTTACCCTCATCTCTATCTGTGGCTCCCTCCCTCCCTCTTCTTCTTCTCTCTTCATCTCTTATTAACTCTCTCCCCTCTTTATTCATTCTCTCAATCACTACCTCTCCATCCCACCTCCTCCCCCATCTCTCCCCATCTCTAGGTCTCTCCCTCCCTCCATATTTACATCTCTACCTCTCCATCCCTATCTCATTCTCAACTCTCTCTTTCATTTTATCTTTCCCCATATATCTCTCATCCCTCTCTCCATAGGCTCTAGGTGGCTTACCTCTATATCTCTCCCCTCTCTAGTTCTTCCCCACCTTCTCCATCTCTCTCCCTTCCTCCTTACCCCTTTTATCTCTCTGTGAACTTATCCCTCTCTCATTTTTTCCTCTCTCCCTCACCTATCTACCTGTCCCCTCTCTAGGTTTGTCAATTAATCCATGGCTACTTCTCCTTCCCTCCCTCTATAACCCGCTCTTTATAATATGTGTTCTTCCTCTCTCCTTCCCCTCTCCCTCCCTTGTATCAGATTTAGGTAATAGAGTGTAGGATATAGGGTTGTTGATACAAGATTGATGGTACTAGCCAAGTACAGGTAGCACTAAATAACTTATAATAAAAATGGTAAAAAGAGGCATGCGACCTATCATTCACGGTCACATTCCTTTTTTTGCTCTAATTCTCATGCATTGTCTAACAAAGAAATTATTTTCATGATGTTGACATATTGCACAAGCATATTTTTCATATTTTACCACCATTTTGCTCATTTGACAATGTAGAAGACAAAAAAGTTGATGTTTTTACATCGAATTTGATTACATGAGGTAATATTTTTATATTTCTTCAATTCAAATATTTATTTAGATTTTTTTGTTTAAATTTGAGAATATAGACTCATTCTTTTCATATTTTTTACAAATCAGATTAGATTTACATAGAATTCAACATTGAATTCGTAGGAATTTGCGTAAAAACTCAATATTTTAGGAGTTTGAAGCTAAAAATAAGATGAAATCATTTGCAAATTGTAATATCGAATCTAAAATTTAAAGTTGCATTCTATTTTTTATTTATGCATTTTTGCTTGTCACCTTGTGACATAGTTCAATTGCAATCATTTTCATTCGAAAGTTGTTCTTTTTGTATTTGTTTACATGACTTTATAATCATGTTAGCATGTTCATTGTTAATAACTTATTGATATGGACCTTATGTGGCCTATATCAACACAAGTGAACATATGCTATATTTCTATCTCACATTCCTACATTGGTTCATATTGGCACATTTAAGAACATATGGGTCTCCTAAAGATCTTTAGACATTCCTAGGGAACCTTTATGATTATCCTTGATTCTTATGGTCATACAAATAAAAGATTACCAATATTAAATCATAGTTAAATGGAATGTCAACATTACCTAAATTTGTGTTTAAGTTGTTGATGTGATGAGTGTATAGTAATAAGTACTCAAAATTGGATTAAATTTTAAGCTATAATTATGATAGATCCATTAGGATGGTCCTAGTGAATCTATGCATATCCTACATTCATTATGACTTTCCAAATGAAGCTATGAATGACATAATTTCATCAGGGTAGTACTAATGAATGTAGTATATAGTCATAGCTTCATTAGGAATACCCTAATGAAGCTATGATTATCATATATTCAATAAGATAGTTTGAATAAATCTAGGATTTTCCTACACTCATTAGGATTGCCTTAATGAAACTATGATTGCCATAACTTCATTCGGGTACTCCCAATGAATGTAGGACAACCATAGCTTCATTAGGTTTTTTCTAGGGAACTTATTACAACCATAGCTTCATTAGGACAATCCTAATTAAGATATGAATGTACATCCATTCATTAGGAATGCCCTAATGAATTCATGGAAATTATATCAAATATATAGTTATTCTACAGAGCATATGACTGACCTATTGAAGTTATTAATTAATATTCATGTCTTACTTGTGCATACATGTAGAACTTATCATCATTCCAAGGAAACAAACTTAAAGAATCTAACACTAGATGAGCGTGAAGCTGAAAATGAAAATAAAAGTGAAATAATGAGGCAAGTTCATGAAGGAAGGAAACTAAACACCATAGAAGAAGACATGTCTATTCAAGAGGAACACGGAACATCCACACAATGTAAGAGGTGTGGAACTGGCAACACAAAATAAATAGATGCAAAACCTTTGTGCAAAAAGATAATTGAATCCCAAAGTTTGGGGAATGTCATCTAACATAAGTCATGTTGAAGGCACACCATCTATGATATCTAATGGTAAAAATACATCGACATTCACATCTCAGGTTAGAGAAACTCCATCTTCAACATCTCAACTTGAAGGCATACAATCTTTTACTTCTTGATTCCAAGTTATGTCATCCTTTTCATCTCTAGTTGAATGTATGATGTTTATCTCTAATGTTTTTGACATTCCTAATGTTAAGGAAACTCTACCTTTGAGAACACCACATAGAGTTTTGCATATAAAGCCTAAGTATTTGATTTCAATATTGATGCTAATATTTTAATACTAACAGTTTATAAGATTCTTGTTAGGAATAACAGTCCACCAACACAACTGAGAGGGGGGGGTGAATCAGTTGTGAGAAAGATTATTAAACATTAAATTTTATACATCAAAACTTTAATCCAAATGATAACACAGTAAATACCAACACCATAACACAATCCTTTGTTGTCGAGGATACCTTGTTAAAGGTAAAACTCCGGTGGGAATTAGCACCCACAAATGATGTACTAAGAGTATAGTATCCTTGTTAAAATATTTAGCCCTGTTAGGAGCTTATTGATGCATTATAGTACACAGTCCTTGTTAAAGGACAGACCCTATTAGTAGTCAAGAGTAACAGTGGGCTCACTACCTAGGCACACTGCCTAAAGAAGGTTAAATCCACCCTTAGGAATTACTATCCGAAATACAAATGTATATGAGATATACAATCCAGTAAACTATCTAATAGCAACTGTCTTTGCTTGGTCAGTTCCAATGAAGTAACATAATCACAACCTCTTCTTTACATCCACTAGACACAAGCTCTCAACTTCCACAAATACTTTTCCACTTCGCTCACTCTTCACACACACTTTTCAACAAGAAAAGCTCTCTCCTATATACCCTATTACAATAATTAATTAGGTCGGCCAATTCGGCTTCCCTAATATACAAATGATTACATAACCTCTTGCTAAGATACACACAGTACCTATAACAAGTAAACATTAAATACAATATAAGATCCGTAATCCACGCTCACAATCCATAATACATGCTTCATATATGAAGTCGGCCCCAAATAGGTCTCCTCTAGAACACACACCACAACCGACATCACCAAGAGTCCTTTGACCCGTGAAACATAAAAAAACCTTCCTTAACATGTCTTTTTCCATCCCTTAAGCTCGCATAACCTGAATCCATGTCACATGTAAGTTATTCTCAAAACACAGAGACTAACTCTGTCAAAGATCACTCTCACTGTCCAGTACCCAGTCTTCACTAAAACATCTGTAACTCATCCAATATACAATATTAAGCCATACAACCATAGACATAAGATCACAAAATATCCCTGTACATATCACCATCTTCACTCACTCATGATCAACAGTACAATACTTGTACACTTATGTCAGTCATCAAGCAACATTAATAACCAATCTTATCTCCCTCCATAGAAACATATGTTGATATCAGTGAAAAAACATGAATGCCAACAACAACATCAAAAACCAATTCCAACAATTCCAAAGTGTACTTGTCAAAGATATGCTAATAGGATATGGAGATTATTTTTAGAAAATCTATTTTAAACTAAAAGATGTCAACTATTTGTTGAAATAATGAGAAATAAAAAATTTAGGCCCATTATGAAGATCTTGGGCTAAGAACATAAAATGATTGAAGTGAAAAACATATTATAAATAATTTGACGAATGCATATGAGGGTGTGGTTTCTAGCTCACACATAGAATATAGTAATGTCACAAGGCAAGCCATTACATCAACAATAGTGAGAAATAAAATCAAGAATGATCACCTCAACACAAAGACAAGTAAAGCATTGAAAGTTGTTGGATGATGTTGGAATCGGCTACTACTGATGATGTTGGCATTCATGTTTTTTCACTGATGTCAACATATGTTTCTATGGAGGAAGAACAAACTGGTTATTACTGTTGTATGATTACTGATAGAAGTCTACAGATACTCTACGGATGAATCAGAATGAGCGAGGATGGGGATATGTAGAAGGATGTATTCTGATCTTATTTCTAAGGTCGCTTGGCTTAATGTTTCATATTGGATGAGTTACAAATGTTTTGGTGAAGACTGGTTACTGGATTGTAACAGTGATGATTGCCAGAGTGAGTCTCTGTGTTTTGAGTATATCTTACAGGCGATGATGATTAAGGTTTTGTGAGCTTAAGGGATGACAATTTTCATGTTCAGGAATATTTGTTATGGGTCGCAAGTTGTATGAGTGTTGATGACGTCAACTGTGGCATGTATTTTGGAGGAGACCTATTTGGGGCTGACTTCATATATGTAGCGTGTATTGTGGATTGTGAGCATGGATTACAGATCTTGGATTATATTTGATCTGTTGTAATTGATGTATACTTGTTATAGGTGCCATGTGTATCTTAGCAAGGGGTTAAATAATTATTTGTATATTGGGAAAGATTAATTAGCTGACCTAATCAATTATTGTAATAGGTTATATATGAGAGATCTTTTCTTTTGAAAATATGTATATATGTATGATGAGAAGGTGATTGATAGAGATAGAGAAGTGTGGAAGATGCGAGATTGATTGGCTGCTGGATGTAGAGCAGAGGATATAGTTATTGTACTTCATTAGAACTGACTAAGAAAACACAGTTGCTATCAGCTAGTTCGTTGGATTGTATATTTTATATATACACTTGTATTTCAGACTGTAAGTCCTTGAGGGTGGAATTAACCTTCTTTAGGCGGTATGCCTGGACAATGAGCCCACTACTGCTCTTGACTCCTAACAGGGTCTGCCCTTTAACAAGGACTATATATTGTAATGCTGTAATAAGCTCCTAACAGGGCTAAATCTTTTAAAACGGATACTATACTCTCAGTACATTATTTGTGGGTGCTAATTCCCACCGGCGTTTTACCTTTAACAAGGTTTCCTCGACAACAAAGGATTGCGTTATTGTGTTGGCATTTACTGTGTTATCATTTGGATGAAATTTTTGTTTATAAAGTTTAATTTTTGATAATCTGTCTCACAACTAATTCACCCCCACTCTCAGTTGTGTTGGTGGACTGTTATTCCTAAAAATTGGTATCAGAGCTACTGGTCCTTAGAGAGAAATCTTAATAGCTTGAGGTGATCCTGAAGATGACTTACTATAGGAAGGATAGTCCAAAACTTGATCCTGAAAACTTTGACAGTTGGAAGAACAGGATGAGAACACGTTTGTTATGATTGGGAATCGACTACTGGATGATTACTAAAAGAAAGGAATAGATGAAAGATGAGGATGAACTGGATAAAGCTACTGAAAATGAAAAGAAGTTATTTTCATGTAACATGGTCGCAAGGGAAGGTTTGATCAGTGCACTTTCTGAAGATGAATTCACAGAGGTAAAAAATTTAGATTTTGCACATGAAATTGGGACAAGATTGGAAGCACTATATGAAGGAGATAAGTTTACAAAGTAGGCAAAGTTACACAACTGGAAGGAAAAGATGGAAACATTGAAAATGAGAGCTGATGATAAGATTAGAGCATATTCACAGAGAATTACTGAAGTTGTTATTGGCATCAAGAACTCTGGAGGTACTTACAGTGAGGAATAAGTGATTACAAATATTCTTAGATCCCTGACACTTGTATACCGAACCAAAGTAAAAGCTATAGAAGATATTATACCTTTGACACCTAACTTCAATAGAGAGATGTTGATTGGGAAACTAACTACATTTGAGGACGCAGAACTGTGAGATTCTCTACCTAAAGTTGAGTCAGTATTCAAGGCGACTGTGCTTAGAAACAAAAAGACCTTATCAGGAATTGCGAGCACCAACTATAGTGACTTGAGAGAAGAACTTGGAGAATATGCTGATGAATGGGAACAAATACAGGAAGAAGAAAGAAAGCTAGATGAGGTTGTGGCCCTGATCGCTATAAGATAAAAGAGAGGTAAGGGTAAATTTGAAGGAAAGTTACCTTTGAAATATTTTTCATGTAACAAGATAGGTCATTTTGCATCTTGATGTCCTACAAGGGTTCCAAAGCATAAATCTAATTTTTATAATCTAAGTATTCAAAGGACAAGAAATGTTATTACTCTAGTGAATGTTTTTTTGATGATGAAGTTATTGACTATGATGAGAATGGATTTATTGCTATTAAGGATGATGAATCTATACATGAAGAAAGAGCCTTAGTATCGCGTGTTGAAAAGAAATCTGAATGGGTTATAGACATTGGTTGTTCACATCATATGATTGGAGATAAAAATAAGTTTGTTAATATAAAAAGATATGATGGTGGTGTTGTAAGATTTGGTGACAATACTCCTAAGCTTATCATTGGAGTTGGATCTATTTCTCTAGATGGAAAAAATAATACTGACAATGTATTTCTTGTTGATGGACTTAAGCATAATTTGTTGAGTGTTGGATAGCTAGTGGACAAGGGTTATCAATTGAAATTCATTGATGGGAAATGTTCTATCAGAAGTAAGTCAGGAGACTTGATCGCATCTGGTACTAAATCCAGAGGTAATTTATTTGAATTGAATACATATGAGGCTTCTTGTTTTATTGCAAATGTTGATGACAGTTGGTTATGACATAGAAGATTTTGTCATGTTGACTTTGATAATATTGTGAAGGCAAGTATGACTAATGCAGTAAGATATCTACCTAAGATTGGGAAACCATCTAACACTATGCATAGAGAGTGTGTTATGGGGAAGCAAACTAGAAGCAGTGTTAAAAGAAAATCTTACTCTGCGAATGGGAAGTTGGATCTGGTACATACAGATCTGTGTGGTCCTACAAGAACAAGATCTTACTACGGTGAAAGGTATTTTATACTTTATGTTGATGACTTTTCTAGGATGATGTGGGTTACATATCTGAGAGAGAAAACTGAGGCATTTGAAAAATTCAAGATATTCAAAACAAAGTTGAGAATGAATCAGTCTTGAAGATAAAATGTTTGATATCAAACAGAGGTGGTGAGTTTACTTTAGACTTATTTAATACCTACTGCGAAGAGCACCAGAATATACAGACAGACATCTACTCCTAGGATACCACAATAGAATGTGATAGCAAAGTGAAGGAACAAAACAATATTAGATTCTGCCAGAACTATGTTGCTGGAAGGTAATGTATCACATGTTCATTGGAGAGAAGCTATTGGTATTGTTGTGTACACCTTGAACAGAATTTAGATCAGAGAAGATACAAGTAACACTCCTTATGAATTATGGTTTAATCATACTCCTACTGTAAAATATTTCAGAATATTTGGAAGTAAATTCTATATCAAAAGAGATGATGAGATAGGGAAGTTTGATGCTAGAAGTGATGAAAGTATCTTTCTTGGTTATTCTACTAAGAGAAAATCCTATAAATGTTTTAATCTGAGATTGAGGAAGTTGATTGAAAGTGCTAATGTGAGGATAGATGAAAGGTTTCAGATTCAAGAGAGAATCTAGAACTGTGGTGAGATTGCAGAGATTAAGGAGGTCACTACTAATCCTGAAGAGCCTTTGGAGGTTGATAATGAGATCGATGTTTTTCAAGATGAATCAAATGAGCTTACTGAAAATCCTAAGACTCCGGGTTATGTTAAGAAGAACTTTCTCGAAGATTAAATCATTGGTGATGCAACTAGAGGAATGATGACAAGATCAAAAGTAAGAAATGAAATTTGTTTGATTTCTCAAGTTGAACTGAAATCTACTGATGAGGCATGTAGAGATGAATCTTGGACTA
This sequence comes from Thuja plicata, assembly GCA_018584345.1. NCBI lineage: Eukaryota > Viridiplantae > Streptophyta > Pinopsida > Cupressales > Cupressaceae > Thuja > Thuja plicata. The sequence continues at coordinate 662,111 of MU224416.1, forward strand.
AAGCTATGCAGGAAGAACTAGAACAGATAAAGAAAAACAACACTTGGGAATTGGTTCCAAGGCCTAAAAACAAGAATATTATAGGAACTAAATGGGTTTTCATAAACAAAATGGATGAGGAAGAAATAGTGGTAAGAAATAAGGCTAGACTGGTTTGGAAAGGCTACTTGCAACAATAAGGCATAGACTTTGAACATACATTTTCTCCTGTTGCTAGGTTGGAAGCAATGAGATTATTTCTTGCTTATGCTGCACATAAAGACTTTAAGGTATATCAGATGGATGTGAAATCTGCATTTTTGAATGGAGATTTGGAGGAAGACGTATACATAGAGAAACCTGATGGATTTCCTTTGACAGAAGATGAAGACATGGTTTTTAAGTTGAAAAAAGCATTGTATAGACTTAAACATGCACCAAGAGCATGGTACACAAGACTAGACATGTATCTACTTCGTCTTGGTTTCATAAAAAGTTAATGCAAACAATAATTTATACTTGAGAACTAGTGAAGATGGAATTCTAATCATAGAATTTTTTGTTGATGATATCATTTTTGGAGGTAACGATTAAATGAGTGAAAATTTCTCTAAAGAGATGGAAAATGAATTTGAAATGTCAATGATTGGTGAGATGAAATTTTTCCTTGGTTTGCAAATTAATCAGAAGGAGAATGGTATTTTTATATCTTAGACCAAGTATCTTAAGGAAATGTTGAAGAAATTTAGAATGGAATATTGTAAATTTGTTGGGACACCTATGGTGACTGGTTATAAACTTACTAATAATGATGAACTCAGAGTATTTTTCAGACAAAGTACATATAAATGATTGGAGGTCTACAATATCTAACTCACACCAGACCAGATATTTCCAATGCAGTTGGAATTGTGGCAAGAGATCAAGCAGATCCTAAAGAGACACACCTTGCTACTGTGAAAATAATTTTCAGATACTTGAAAGGAACAATAGAGTATGAATTATGGTATGAAAAATCTGATGGCTTTATTTTACATGCTTATACTGATGTTGATTGGGCAGGTAGTGTGGATGATAGAAAGAGTACAAGTAGAGGATCATTTTTCCTTGGAAAAAGGTTGGTTTCATGGTTAAGTAAGAAGAAGGATTGTATAGCTCAGTCTACTACTGAATCTGAGTATGTTGATGCCGCTATAAACTGTAGAAATATTGTTTGGATGAAACAAATGTTGAAGGACATTGGAATAATTTTTGAATAACCACTGCTTATCCATTGTGATAACACTAGCACAGTGAATATGTCAAAGAATCCTATAATGCATTCAAAGACTAAACATATTTCTATTAAGTATCATTTCTTGAGAGACAAGGTAGCAGAGAAGGAGATCAGATTGGAGTATGTTAGCACAAAGGAACAAATAGTGGACATATTTACAAAACCTTTGCCAAAAGATACTTTTGAGTATCTCAAAAGCATGCTTGGGGTGAGAGCCCCTCCCTGTGGTAATTAATTGATGCAGGAATGCATTAGGCCAGTGGTTTTCAGAGCTATATCATTTTTTGGATTTGATGTATGGATCTACTCCTCATGGGGAGTGATTGCAGGAACACTATAATACATATTTAGGTGATTTTGCACCTAGTTGTTACAAACATGAAGGTTTGAAAAAGCTACACCTTGCAGAAGAATGATGAAGAGTTATGGAACCCTTTTCCATTGTTGTCAAAGGATGAGAGACTCTATGAGAAAATCTCTACTATTTTAGGGAGAGCTGTGTTGAGGATATTGAGAAGATTGTATTGAGAGAGAGTACTTCTGGGTTGATGGATTTTCCCATATGTTTCCATCAATGCCAAAGGAGGAGATTGCTGGATGATGTTGGAATTGGCTACTACTGATGATGTTGGCATTCATGTTTTGTCACTGATGTCAACATATGTTTCTGTGGAGGAAGAGCAGACTGGTTATTACTGTTGTATAATGACTGACAAAAGTGTACAGATATTGTAAGGATGAATTAGAACGAGCGAAGATGGGGATATATAGAAGGATGTATCCTGATCTTATTTCTAAGCTCGCTTGGCTTAATCGCATATTGGATGAATTACAAATGTTTTGGTGAAGACTGGTTACTGGACTGTGATAGTGATGATTGACATAGCGAGTTTGTGTTTTGAGTATATCTTATAGTTGATGATGATTCAGGTTATGCAAACTTAAGGGATGACAAAAGACATGTTCATGAATGTTTGTTATGGGTCGCAAGTTGTATGAGTGTTGATGACGTCAACTGTGGCATGTATTCTGGAGGAGACCTATTTGGGGCCGACTTCAAAGATGTATCGTGTATTGTTGATTACGAGTGTGGATTATAGATCTTAGATTATATCTGATGTATTGTAATTAATGTATACTTGTTATAGGTACCGTATGTATCTTAGCAAGGGGTTAAATAATTATTTGTATATTGGAAAAGCTTAATTGGCCGACCTAATCAATTATTGTAATAGGGTATATATGAGAGATATTTTATTTTGAAAATATGTATGTATGTATGATGAGAAGGTGATTGATAGAGACAGAGAAGTGTGGAAGCTCCGAGCTTGATTGGCTGTTAGATGTAGAGCAAAGGATATGGTTATTGTACTTCATTGGAACTTATAATCACATAAAAAGGGTCATCTAAACCCTAGACCCTGAATCTCAACAATTAATCAAGAAACCCTATTCTTGATAAACCCTAAGTCCTAAATCAAACAAACAATTCCTCAATCTATCAAATTCAATCTGATATGACCTGAACCCTAGGTCCTAATCAATCATCGTACTTGATTAATTAATTAATTCTTAAAACCACAATACATTGGCAAATAAAGCTTATGTTAATTATTTAATTGATATTCTGATATATTAATTAAATAAAATTACAAAATTGTCAATTAAATAAAAAAGGAATTAAATTAATTAATAAAAAAAAATATGCATTCAAAATTATTTAAATTATTAAAAATACATATGACATCATCAAATCCAGTTAACTGATTATCAAATTGGAAACAATCCAGTTCCACTCAGTTAACTGATTCTCCACTATTTATTATTTTGGAAACATTTCAGTTAACTAAAAATTGATTTTGGAAGTTTCTAAAATAACTGATAAGTCAGTTCAGTCAACTAAATCTTTTGACCAATCACATTGCTTGCACATGGATTGTGCTTCTTCAATCGAATCTAAGCCACTCTTTTCTTTCGATCTCGACCGTCAATTCGAGAGAGATTTCTATAAAAGAGAAGTTATTTTCCTTCACAAAGGATCCTAACTTTTTCTATCGTTATTATACTGCATTTTCTTTTCTATAATTCTTAGTTTTTAATCATTTAGCATTGTTGTTTTACTTTCAAGCATGAAAACAATCTAATTTAGAGCACATTTAATTTTGGGATTTAAAAATAATTTACATGTTTCATTTGGTGCTTCTAAAATAAATCTAATTAGCCTGGATGAACAACAATCTGCATCTTGCATTCATCATTTTAGATCAATCATCTAGATTAAAAATCCTTCGTTAGGATATTAGTGTAGTCACTGAGTTTGCGATGACCTGAGAGCAAACTCATAGTCCTGCCTACTAGAAGGCAATGGGTCGTTGTCAGTTAGTGTAGTTGTTTATTTTGATTTTTTATTTTCTAACCTACTAACCACGTAAAGACTTATTGAAGTGTGTGTGTGTGTGTTTGTAGCTGCAGGAACATGTACCCATTTTCATGCATACATTTCTGACCAAGAAAAGACAGTTGCTATTAGACAATTCACTGGATTGTATATATTCTATATACACTTGTATTTCAAACTGTAAGTCCTTGAGGGTGGCATTAACCTTCTTTAGGGAGTGTGCCCGGGCAGTGAGCCCACTATTACTCTTGACTCCTAACAGTCTGTCCTTTAACATGGATTGTGTACTGTAATGCTGTAATAAGCTCCTAATAGGGATAAATATTTTAACATGGACACTATACTCTCAGTACATTATTTGCGGGTGCTAATTCCCACTGGTTTTTTACCTTTAACATGGTTTCCTCGACAACAAAGGATTGTGTTAATGTGTTGGCATTTACTGTGTTATCATTTGGATGAAAGTTTTGTTTATAAAGTTTAATTTTTAATAATCTGTCTCACAACTGATTCAACTCCCCTCTCAGTTGTGTTAGTGGACTGTTATTCCTAACAAAAGTAAGTAGACAATCTCTAATGAGAGCTATGGGAAGGAGTCAAAGGGCGGAGGATTCAAATAAAAATGAATTGCGGGCATTCTCTGATAGACTATTATGGAAATATAAAATGATTATTAAACATTGAGATCCTTAATCAAAGAATTTTGGAAAAATAACACAAGATCTCTCCTGATCAAAGAGATGTTGTAAGGATGATTGGTAGTCACATCCATGATCCACATTCAAATGCTTTTTTGGATATGACTAAAACACATTTTTTTGCTAGATTTCCATAGATGTATTCTGAAGTGAAAATTAATCAAAGATTTTTTGAAATGGTAAAGCCATTTTATGTCTAAATAAATCATGCATACACAACTTGTTATAGAGTATAGATTGAATTTCCTAATCATTATGATATTTATCGACATATATGTGTAGATTACCATAATATGAAGGAAACACAAGACATGAAAATATCAAATGCTATAATGCAACAAGATTGGACATAAGGAAAATTTTTGTAGAAAAAAAATATGAAGAAGGATAATTTGGTAAGAAGGAATGAACATATAACGAAGATTGATGTGGAAGAATTAAGGAATGTGATGAAGCGAATGTGGAAGAAAAAAGAAGTGGAGGCAGAAAAGGATGATATTGCACCTGACTTCGGTGCAGAGATATCTTCTAGAAACTAGTATCTATGCTTCTGCTCAGGGGGAGTTGAAACAAAAATATTTTTTCCCTTGATAGGTAGGAGATATTTTCCACAAAAAGTCAAATTGTGATATTTATATTAGGATTCAATTGTGTAGTTTTTTAGTCAAACTGATTGATCCATGTTTCATGAGTAGTGGTTAACAAGAACCCATCTCTCATGAGAATGAATGATACACTTAGCACTCATTGCACCTAGGTGATACTTAGTTAGTGTTAAATTTGCTGAACTGCAAATCTTCCCAAGAACACCTGCATGCAAAGACTGCTACAAGAATGAAGACAGAAGACAGAAGAGAAACAGCTATGGCGGCCGATAGGCCAGAGACTGCAAAACCATGTTGCAAGAAATAATCTTCTATTAACAATGATAAAAATAATACAATCTCCTTATGAAATACAAAGCGGTGAATCCTTATAAAGGATACCGAAACCCTAAAAGGAAAACTACTAGGAAATAGAAACTTTCCTAAGTCTAACTTAAGCAAAGAGTAGATAAACTAATAATTAACTGATTTAATTATTAGCAATACTCGACTACTCTAACACCCCCCCTTAAGTGTAACTTAGGGAGAAGAAAAAAAGCTAAACTACTGCAGAAAGCAGGAAAGATGGGTCCCGGCAACTAGGCCTGATCAGGTACCCAAAACATAAAGCAAACTAGATGAAGGAAACTGAGCCTTCAATCTAGGGAAAAAGGTGTCCCAGAGAAAGGAACAAGAAAAGAGCAAGAAGCATGTCTGAAAACTCTGTCAGAAGATACTGCTGGAACCCCCACTGAAGTGCATGACCAGGTAGAGAAGACAAGTGTCTGAAGAGCTGATCAATCGAACCAGGAAGCAATAGAACCAACAGGTG
>MU224416.1:667903-685569 GCA_018584345.1 Thuja plicata
AGAGGTGACAGGAACACTGAAATGCAATGCCAGAAACATCTGCAGAAGAAGAACCAGGAACACCAACAGTGCAACAGAAGCACACACACAGGATAAAGGGCGGTGTCACAGACACACAACATGGGCTAATGTCGTGGAAGGTACGCTCACTTGAAAAAAGTGGATGCGCCTAAAGTGGCAAATGCATCATAACCCCCCATGGCGCTTTATAACAGAGTGCGAGTGCTAAAACTGAACAAGATGTACAAGATCCCAGAAAAGCAGAAGAAAGCACTTTATCTCAGTGCGTTTACAGAGAAGAATGCAACAGAAGGAGCATGCAAGCTCAGAAGTCAGAAAGAAGAGTGAGCTATGAACTCAGAATAAGAGATCCCAGGACCTGTAGAACCAAGCAATCCACCAGAGTGCATAAAATGCAAAATTCGGAGGAGTGAAAACCCGGAGAAGAATCTGGAAAAATAACCTCTGCCACTGAATATCACATTGAACCAGCTTTCCGATGATATCTCGTTTGCCAAAAACGGAGTCCGGATGAGCCAGATATGACTCCCGGAAGGCAAAAAAAGACGTCAGACTTCAACAGCAAAAAATGCTGTTGAAACGGTGGAACCAAAAACCCTAACCTCCATCATCGGAAAGAGCTTGGAAAGAGCTTTCTGACGGTATATGGAAGTCAGAAAAATACCCCCGTATGCTCCCTATAGAGCGAAAAAGGCCCAGGTACCCCTAAAACACCAAAAAACCTCAAAATAGAGCCCCAAGGGCTAAAAAATTTGGGCCCCCGGGCGCATGGCGCGCGCCGGGGGCTTAACCCGGGCTCCCGGTCGCCCATATGACCACCCGCAGGGCTAAAAGGCCCACGGGGGCCCTGGTGGTGGCGCGGCTGGAGCAAGTGGTGGCGTAGGGCGGGCGCCGGGCAGAGGACACCGACGGGGCGGCGGAACGCAGAGAACAGAGCGCCGGAGGAGTTGAGGGGTCCGGGCGGCGGACGGCCGCGCTGAAGGAGGGGGCCGTGGAGGGCGGTGGGCGGCGGGGGCCGCGGTGAAGGGAGCGGCGCGGTAGTCTGTGCGCGGGCGGCCGGAGGCGCATGGGTGGCCGCTGGGCGACGCCCTTTTAACAGCAAAGCCCGCGGTATAAAAATACCGAAAACCATATAAAAAATATGGTTTTTTTTAATTTTTCACCTCGGTTTCTGTGCCATACGGCACAAGAACCAAATTTTTTTTGCCTCAGAGCCCAGTAGTCCAAAATGGACAAATTTTATGTCGTTTCTGGGGTTTTGGGGTCCTTTGAGCTCAATGGCAATGTTCGTTTGAGCCCAAAGTGACCATAACCAAAGCTTACCCCTAAAAAACCACAAAAAACACTGGGAAACCCTCTGAAACCCTCGGAGTCTGAAAGCTTCAACAAAATATGAACAGCCACCAGCAGGAAAGCTCTGATACCATGTTAAATTTGCTGAACTGCAAATCTTCCCAAGAACACCTGCATGCAAAGACTGCTACAAGAATGAAGACAGAAGAGAAACAGCTATGGCAGCCAATAGGCCAGAGACTGCAAAACCATGTTGCAAGAAATAATCTTCTATTAACAATGATGAAAATAATACAATCTCCTTATGAAATACAAAGCGGTGAATCCTTATAAAGGATACCGAAACCCTAAAAGGGAAACTACTAGGAAATGGAAACTTTCCTAAGTCTAACTTAAGCAAAGAGTAGATAAAATTAACTGATTTAATTATTAGCAATACTCGACTACTCTAACAGTTAGGTGAAGCACCAAGACTTCTCAATTAGTATCTTAATAATAATATCACAATTTGACTTGCTGTGTCTCCTACTTATCAATTAATGAGCTTAATGGTATTTCTAATGAATGGTTCATAAGGAACACCACTTGTTGAAGGAATTGAAAATGGGGTTGTTGTTAGAATGTGAAGTTGATGCTATTCCTGTTGTTGTCATTAATGGTAGTCATTGATGTCAACATACCCTATGCATTTTCATCTTTTGGTAGTATCGGTTGATGTGTACCGATAGTCTTGGTGGTATTGATGTCTGTAATGATATTATGTGTGTTGGTAGAAGTGCGCACCAAAAGATTTTCTTCAGATACCTATCCTTATTCCTTTTGGTGTTGGTGTGTACAACATACAGTGGATTGGTTGTTTGGGTTCGATCTTATTTGAAGTGTGTCCATGTTTCGGTCCCATGTGTTACTATATAACATGTTCATCATGACCGATGGTACCAATGGCCTTGGAGAAGGTGTTATGAGTTAGCATGCATAAGGTAAGCTGTATTGGTCAAGGTGGTCCACAATTCATTCCTTACCACTGTGGGAATGTTTTGGTGTGACCTATTTAAAATTGTTTTGGCCGACATGGTTGGTGGCATCAAGAAATATAAGAAGGGAATAGACTTATGTTGTTTGCATGGCTAATGTGTTTCTTGTATGCGAAGTGATTGTGAATCTCTTTCAGGAGAGTGTATTGCTCATGCGAGTGGCACAGTGTTGGTGATCTTAGTGGCAGATTCAATCTCTTTTCACACTTCTTGGTAGTGAGCCTCTTTATATTAGCAATGAGCCTCTTTGTATTGGCAGTAAGCCTCTTTGTAATTTGCAGTCAGCCTTTGAGTATCAACAATGAGCCTATTCATATATAAGGGTTTTTAGCCTGACCTGCAGTGAGCATAATCGATAGCAAGCCTTTGTATAAATCACCTTAATTGGTGTCACCTTAACAAGTGTTTTTCATTTCATGAGAATTAGCTTCTCCGTGTTTTTTTCCAGTTTGGGTTTTCTACATAAATATTGGTGTTCTCTATGTCAGTATTCTTGTATTTTCATGTTTACATTTTTGTGGATGTTTAAGTTCTTAATTGACAGATCAAAAGTTTTTATTATTGATGTTTATTAGTTTACTGACTAAGAAAAAGTTTTTTTGGTTGTGTGGGAATAACTGATTCCCCCTACTCTCAGTTATTCGACAAGTTCAACAATTGGTATCAAAGCTTGGTACCTCATTGAAGAGTTTAACTGTTTGAGGTAGATTTGATGGTGCATAAATAGAATATTCCCACATTTGATGGATCAAAATACAATTCATGGAAAGATAAAATGAAAGGTTATTTGGTGTCAATTGGTTACAAGACATGGAAACATGTGGAGACAAAGTATGGGTTTCCTCATAATGGCCTTACCACTCAGAATGAAATCGAGGCGTATGACAAGAATGAAAAGGAAAGGTATGCTATCACTAGTGCTTTATCTAAGACTGAATTGGCTAAAGTTATTTCTTTGAAGACTGCTTATGAAGTTTGGGAAAAGCTAAAAGAGATCTATGAAGGAAATCATAGGGTTAAGTTATCTAAGAAGCTTACAACTAAGAGACTTTATGAGAATCTGATAATGGAAGATGGTGAAGACATTAAGAGCTATTTGTAGAGAGTTTAGAATGCTATGAATGAATTCAAGAACCAGGGAGGCACTATTACCGATGAGGATTTCATGGAAAAAATCTTGATGACATTACCAGATGGTTACAGTGACAAGATCTCTGCGATCGAGGAGGTGTATGATCCGAATAAGTTTAATAAAGAATAGTTATTTGGCACCTTGACCACATTTGAGCTAAAAAAATTTGAGAGAGAAAAGAGAAGATCAGAGACAACTTTCAAGGCAACAAAATCAGATGCAGATCATGACGAAGAAGAATTTGAAGGAAACTTTGCAAGAAGAATAAAGAAAGGTATTTGCAAGTACAAAGGTATGTTACATCTAAAGTGTTTTAGATGTGGCAAAATTGGTCATTTGGCTATTAGATGTCGAGAGATGGGTCCTAGATAGAAGTTTAAGAAGTTCAATAAGAAGGCTTATTATGTAAATGAAGATGCTAGTTTTTCAAATGATGAGTTAGAGATAGAAGATTTTTTATTTTATGTTTTATGATAATATAAGATTTTTTGAGGATGAAGATGATGTTAAAACAGTTTGATATGTTAGAAGAAACAAATATGAATAATTAATTGATAGTGGTTGTTCTCATCATATGACTAGAGATAAGAGTAAGTTTGTTTCACTTGATAAATATGATAGTGGTCCTATTACATTTGGTGATGGTAAGGTTTCTTACATTGTTGGTAGAGGATCTATTACTTTCGATGGAAATAATAACACTGACAATGTCTATTATGTTAAGGGTTTGTATCACAATCTTTTGAGTGTTAGACATGTTGAACAATCAAATAACTAAGAGGGGGATGAATCAGTTATTCCCACACAACTTATAATTTTTGTTTTTTTGGTCAACACTTAATCAATAATATTATCAACTTTAAATTTGTCGGTTAAGCACATCAAACATCCACATAAAATATAAGCATTAAGAACATAGAAATATCAACACAGAGAACTACATGATTTTTTGTGGAAACCCAAGATGGAAAAACCATAGAGAAGCTAATTCTCATGAAATGTAAAACACCTATTAAGGTGACACTGGTATGGTTATTTTTACAATGGCTGACTGTTTGTACTACTCATTGCAGGTATAATAAGGCTCACTTCTATAATATTAAGGTTCACTACAAATAGGGCTCACTACTGATACAAAAAGGTTCACTACCAATATATAGGGGCTTACTACCAAAAGATATGAAGAGAGATATAATCCACCACTAAGACCAATAGGTTTCTCTGTACAAACACATATCTCCTTCACATGGATTCATAGTCACTTCACATACATCCCTCATAAGACACACACACTCACATGAATACAAAATGATTATTATTTATTTATACTAGTATCTGATCTTACATATGTTGGCTTCACACCAAACATGTGACAACCCCAATGCTAAAGGCTTATAATAATTACATTAATACATAGAATCGATACATAAGACCCATTACACGCTACACTATGACCCACAAATAGTTCACACTTAAGATGTGTAGACACCTAAATCTGGTCAAGCAAAATCAAGAAAAGAGAAAAGTGAGAAATCAAGCAAAAATCATGAATTAATTTAAAATCAAAGCTATTGGATTAATTAAATTAAAAAGATCAAATAAGTGTACAATTGATTTTAATCAATGAAACCAATTAATTAATTCTTATTATTCTCATCTACCACATGGGACAAAAAAAAATCAACCAATGAGAGTAAAGAATTGAGCTCACATGGATCAAAAACCAAATTGATTCTCCATCACTCATCTTCAAATTGCATCTTGACCCTTCATTTTGTCTTTTGGTCTCAACATTTGAAACCATCAACCTAACTCATCCCTAATCATGGTTAACTCACTCTCCCCTACCCTTGGGAAAATCCTATAAGTAGAGTGCATTTCTTAATGCAAATAGATCACTTTACATCCATTATCTAGTGCATCCTTACTATAGCCAATTTAGCTCATAATCATAGGATTTCATTGAAGAATTTGCATAATAGTGAGCATGTTGGAGCATTTTTAGTGTAATGGAGTTATGATAGGGTTAGAAATGCATCATTTAAAGCTTTACTCTCTCATTCTAGGCTGTCACTAATGGATGCTTAAGCTGAGAGCATTTGATTAGAATTTCTAGATAGAGAAACATGAAATGTTTCTTGTTTATGTTTTCATTTCAATTAGCTTAAATTGTGTTATTTCAAAGTTGAATTGATGATGGTGCAAACTAATTTCATGAAGATATATTTTTCATATATACAATGGCACCCACCACGGGGCTCAAGCCTCATTATAACATTTTCATGATTTTTTGGTGTGTTTAAGTGACTTTATTTTGCAGATTTTCAAAAATTTTAGGTGCAGTGACACATTTACGGAGTCAAATAACACGTATGAAGTGAATTCTGACGTCTCTACAAAGCTAAATGATGCATGTTCGGTGAATTATGACGCATTATAGAGATCTTTCAATTCCTTTACACAATTAAATAGTGTGTATCATCTGAAGTCTGACGCATTTACACAGAGAAGTGACGCGTGTCAGGATTCTTCTATCTCCTGTCTTATTTATTTCAATGCTTATTAAATGATAATTTTCAATAGTTTTGGAGATGTCAAACCATAAGAAGGTGCGCAAACCAAGATACTACAAGAAATTGGAGGAGAGAAAAGAAAATAAAATATGGAGTGCATTGAAGGTAGATTTGAACTATGAAAAATAATTTCAAATGAAGGTGAGCATGCATAGATATTGGTAAATTGTGAATCTTTATCAAGTCTTTTACAATATGCCTCAATTTAATTTTGATAATACTTCTTTTGATGTCCCTATTTAATCTCAATTCTCTCATTTTCAATAAATTTGAGCAATTTGCTTTTCGATTTGGATTTCCTGACTTTGCTTTGAGTGTGTTGGACTAACATTTGTGAAGGGGATGCAAAGGAGTAGGAACGATCGTCACTAGGTGAGTATAGAAAATGTAAATAACCAAAATAAAAAATATGCCTAGCTTTGCTAGAATCTCCTTCTCCTTCTCCTTCTCCTTCTCCTTATCCTTCTTCTTCTCCTTCTTCTTCTTGTCCTCTTCTTTCTCCATCACAAGCTTGGCAAGCTCAACGCTTGTCATCTTTGGAGGCATTTCTAGAGCCTCTTCCTCAATTTCTTCAAACTCTTCTCCAAATATAATCCCTTTTCCTTCTCCCAAAGGTATCTTTCGTGCTCTAATACCACTTTATGCAGAGGCAAGTGGTGTCACAACACACAAGGAATTCAAAAAATTTGCAATAGCAAGGATCAAACAAATGACTCTAGGAACCCCTAAATGAACCATGCAGCACCTAATGAAAAGAATGAAATGGAAGACCTATCCACTACCTATAACACCTCACAAAATATTCAAACACATATTCCAACTTCTTCTAACAGGTTACAACCCACCGATGTGGTTCAAACACCCCAATCCACTCTAAAACACAAATTGACTAGTAGACCTATTCTCACTGGTTTTTGGAATTTTTTCCCAGACTTCCCAAAACACTTCAAAAATTAAAGGTGGATTAAAATACCATTTTTGACCACCTTAAACATATCTCAGACTCAGGTGTTTTTTTTTTATCATCACCCCTAAAAATTGTTGCTCCACTTTCTTCCCTAGAGCTAATAGGTCACTTTTCCAAAGGAACCCTATCACAGACTCAACACCCAACCTTGCAACCTTGTATAGAGTGTTAATATGGTTCCAATTAGAGGAATATGCATTTAATTTGACTCTACAGGCTCTCCATTCCCAAAAGCCCCAAATTTCTCCTTCTAAGCCCTTAGAGCTAGGGCTTTCTCAATGTCGCCCTTGCAAGCACTTTCTCAAACACAAAATGATGGATTCACCTTCCCATTGACATATGAGAACACATTTCAACATAATACATAGCCCTCCAATGACTAGAACTATTGTTGTTATACCCTTGCACGGAATTTAGTGTTCTTTCAACACCCCAACATAGCGATCACCGACTTTCCTTCACTTATCTGTGCATTATATGGTTAGATTCATATTATAAAAGTTAAAACCATGACCATCCCATGAGAAATAGTGAGAAATTATTCATGGAATAACCATCAAGCCATGAAACCACTCAAAACTGTCACACAAATACAATTCCCTGTGACTATCAGAATTTGCAGAGAATAACCAGAATAAGAATGAAATATAAAAACATGTGTAGTGCTTCTATGAATGTTAATTAGTGTTCCTCAAACATTGGAAAGGTATAGACAATGAAAACAAATCAAACTACCATGAAAAGTTTGCAAAACTTAGTGATTTTATTGCATTTCTAAGTGCAGTCAATACAATTACTATCTCCTTCGTACCATCTTCTATCCATATGCCACATCAAGGCTATATAGGATGGTTTTACAACTTCCCCAACCATTTCCAATTGGTCGTATCATTAACAAACACTAAATACAACATGTTTTGGCTTTTCCCTCCAAGTTGGCAGTTAGTCATTGGAGTTTGAAAATTTAAATTTAAAACTCTTATTAAACACCCAAATATATTTTCCCCTTATTTATAATGGACTTTAAATGATCCAAATTCCTTTCTCAAAGGACTATATTCTCCTAGGACCCTCACCAATCCTAGATATATGAAATTAATTATTTGGTCCTATGGTCCTATTAGGACCATTAGGACATTAACCATTACATCCAATTGATTACAACCAAAATCCATTATAGGCTTTAACACATCATAATTGAGTCTATTAGACCCATAAGTGTTCCTACTCTTCCACGGTGTCTTCATTGTCTTTATGTCTTTGGATGCCCTTGCACCAATAATCTTCTTAGTGTTAGTCAGATGATGGATAAAGGCCTTGGACTTCTTTTTAAGGATGATATGTGTAAGATATTGAATGACTATGGAAATGAAATTTCTACTAGATCCAGGACAAGAGGTAATATATTTGTTTTGAATAGTGGTCAGAAGACTTGTTTGATTACACAAATAGATGAAAGTTGGCTATGGCAAAAGAGATTGTGTCATGTGAACTTTAACAATATTTTTACTATAAGTTCTACTTTTTTTTGTTAGAGATTCGCCTAGGATGAAGAAGCTTGCTAACTATTTTGCAAGGAATATCAATTGGGAAAGAAAAAAAAAGATACTTTTCACTCTAAGAAAGAAAATTCAAATGGTTTTCTTGATCTTGTTCATACTGATTTGTGTGGCCCTACCAAGACAAGAATCTTGCAAGGAAACAAATAATTTATGCTACTAATTTATGATTACTCAAAGATGGTATGGGTGACCTTCTTAAAGGAAAAATATAAAGATTTTGATAAGTTCAAGTCCTTTAAGGCAATGGTGGAGAATGAGATAGGTCTGAAATTGAAGAAGCTAAGATCAGATAGAGGTGGAGAGTTTATATCAAAAGAGTTCAATACATACTGTGAGATGCATGAAATCAAGAGACAATTATCGACTCCTATGACTCCATAAAAAAATGGTGTAGCAGAGCCCAAGAACAGATCTATTATAGAACTTCAAGGACCATGATGCTTGAAAGAAATTTTCCACAAATGTTTTGGAGAGAATTTATGAGAGCTGCAGTATACACTCTTAACCAAGTGCAGATCAAACATGGAACTCATAAGACACCTTATGAACTTTGGTGTGGTCATGTGCCTACTATTAAGTATTTCAAAAAATTTGGTAGTAGATGTCACATATAGAGAGATCAAGACAAAGGAAATCTTGATGCAAGGAGTGATGAAGGTATCTTCCTTGGTTATTCTACCAAAAGTAAAGCATATATGTGCTATAATAACAAGGTTGAAAAAGTTAGTGGAAAACACAAATGTTAAATTGAATGAAAGTCTTGAAAATTTGGCAAGGTCTGGTGAATGTGGACATAAAAGGGATATTGATAATCAGAGTCAAAATCAGCAAGTGCAAAACAAAATTCCAAGTTTGACATAAAGTATAGAAGATGAAGTTTAGACAAGTGGAGAAGATGAAGAAGTTCAGAAATCAGAGACAAGGAAAAAGGGTCCAAGGTATGTGAGATTGGATTACAATGTAGTAAATATTATTGGTGATAGGAACAATGGAGTTCATATAAGAAGGATTGCAAAAGATCAAATTTTCCTAATATCAGAGATTGAGCCAGTTGATGATGAATGGACTAGATCTATTTAGATAGAGATTTCAACTACAAACAACCATGTGGAAAATCCCATGTTCAAAGAAGCTAAAATTGAGGTATTGCTTGAGAATGAGAACAATTCTGCTAGATTTGTGAAAGGTGAAAGTTCTAGGTCGGGAAAAGTCAAGCTTGACACTAAAAGGAAGAAGAAGAAAAAAGAAGAAAAGAAGAAGGAAAAGAAGAAATAAAAGAAGAATAAGACCAAGAAGACTTTGGTAAAAGGACCTAAATCTTAGAGATTCAAAGGTAAGGGGTTTTCTTGTAGAAATTTTAGACATAAAGTTGTTGTAGACACCTAAATCTGATTAACCCATCTAATCATATTTAGTGCCTTCTAGGACATATCAGCTAAGTAATTAAGTATTACCTAATTGACCTATGTCATCCCCTAGCCCTAATTACTTCAGTTAATTGGCTATAGTCCTGATTAATTATTAAAAGCAACCAATAGCTTAATAATTATTTAAAACCCTATTCCCCTATTATTGAATGAATATATTATTTATGTAATTCAATTCATTAATATTCCCTTTAACCCCTAACCTAACATAGCCCAACCACCTAACCTTGAGTTCTAACTCAACCCAACCTCTTAACACATGCTAACCTAACCAATCCCAACCACCTAACCCTGAGCTCAACTAATCCCAACCTCTTCACCCATCCTAATCCTAATCCTAACCCTAATCCTAATCCTAAACTCTCCCTAATGATGTCACATTCCTAATCTCTGGATTAGGAATTCAATCCCTTCCCCAAAGTCAAATTTCTCAAGCCATCCTCATCCAAGTGCATTTAATGCTCTTACATCCTCATTAATGCCTCATTAATCCCATTTACACTTCTCATTAAGACTTTTACACCCTCATTAGTAACCTTATCTTCTAGAGTCTTCTTGGCTCTCTTCCCTAAATGATCACATTCCTCCCTCTTTTCAACCCAATCATATTGTGACACTTGTCACAATATGATGCACTTGAAGAAAAAAAATCCATGTGCTCTTTTCTAGGTGCATCTGGGCCTCTCCTCAAGATTGTATCTTGACCCTTAATTCCTCACCCATTTTCTATAAAAAAAACCTCATTCCTTCATAATTTCATCCACCTTCCATATAGAGTTATAATGCTTGAGAGAAAATCATAAATCCATCTTTTAGAGAAGAGTTATAATGCCAGTTTGAGATCATAGCTTGAAGCTTGAAGCACATCTATGAGCACACATCCACAACAAATGAACAAATCCAATGAACAAAATAGAGTTTGAATGAGCTTGTAGGAGGTTTGTACTTTCTTCATTTAGCTTATTTCAAGTTTTCATTTTATGTCTTAGCATGTATGTAGTTTAGATTATTAGTTGTAGAGTGTTTTAATTCATTATTATGCTCCTTTACTCTTAATTTTCATAGCTCACATTCTGGCACGCCCGGTGAGACCCACTTCATGGGTTCCTTTTCATTGTTTTGCTTGCAAACTAACCCTTTAAACTAATGTATTTTTGTTGTTTGAGTATGTTTTGCAAGCTCTTATTTTATTTTGCAGGTTGAAAAAGGCACAAAGATTATATTCCTTCTATCTACCTTCTACTTTCTCTCTATTACGCTTCCATGAATATCATTGATACACAAACAAGAAGACTATATTCCTTCTATCTTCTTTCTACTTTCTCTCTATTACCCATTTGTTGAAATATGGTCTATATCACTGGAACCATTATTTGTAAAAACATGGGGGTAAGGCACTGTAAACCTACAATAATGCACTCTTACTAACTATTTTTCTTTTTTACAAGTTTATAGGTTATCCATCTAGTTTGGTAAGAAAGCACATAATCTTTTAATTAAAAAATTTCCATTTCACTTTTTGGTGTTTAAAAAGAAGTGTATGTACTCACATCATTTCACACTTGGTTTTGGGTTTCAAAGTCAACAAAAGTCAAAAATCAAAAGTCAACAAAAGTAAAAAAGTCAACAAAAGTCAACATTTCTTTTTTGGGCTTAAAATGAATGTGCACACAATCTTGAATGCTTTAAGGAAAATGAACAATCAAACATCTAATTTTGGGTTTAAAACTAAACAATCAAATCACACATCTTGTTTTTGGATCTTAAAATTGAACTATCAAACACTTCACTTTTTGGGCTTTAAAATTGGACAATCTATCACATCTTTCATTTTGGATCTAAAAACTAAACATTCAATCGATATTTCAATTCGGGTTTTAAAAATGAACAAGGCAAATCAAGAACATTTCAATTTGAGTCCTAAAAACTGAACAAGTAAATCAAAACATTTCAAAATTGGATTTAAAACTGAACAACTCAAACAAACATCATCTTGAATGCATAAACAAGAATTGAACAAGGCTTGTGAGTTTTATTTCTGCACAAATCAAAAATTGCCTAACTCGTGAAAAGGAATTAACCGTGTGTTTTTCATTTTTGGTGCATTTGCACAAAATCTGTAGAGCGCAACCTCATATCATGCACTATCCTCTCCCATTGGCTTTTGTGGTCGTTGGTGCAAGAGAAAGGTGATTGTGAACGTTTGAAACTTTTAATTTTTGCATAGAGGGGCCTATTCAGAAGAAGCACAAGTCCTTCTAGAGAATGACCCCAAGCTGATAAACCCTTCAGCCGGTATAGAAATAAGGTGGACTTAAAGGTCTGTCTATATCCTTTCAAGCTTGGGCGGGTCATGTTAAATGGTAGTCTATACTAAGTGAATATCCTCAGCATACTAGCATGGTTGAACTAGGCTCTTAAGTGAGTCACGCTGTACAAATTGATTGCGGGGACACCATGAAAATACTAGCAACTCATAAATCTAGCAACCTACCTAATTCATCCTTGAAAGCTTGATAATCGACTGGGCAAGGAAGATAGTAACTTCCCCGAGAAATTTGCACATTCGTGCCATTTTGAGCATTTGAAGTTGGATAATATGACATCATGGATCCTTGTGCTTGATGGTGGTCGTATTCTGATTAGCTCTTTTGTGTGTGTGTGCCTACGTATGGGTTTCAAGCTCACCGCATCCTTAAGGTAGAAAGTGCTTGTATGTGTCTTCCGTGTTACAAACCTTGTGCAAAACAGTTCTTGAACATACACAAATATGAAAGTTTTGAAGTCCTTTTTCCAAGGAGATTGACGTTTTATGCTTCTTGCAAGGTTGCTTTTCCTCTTGCAAGATTGTTTTCTCAAAATCCTCAAGATCATCATTTATTCCAAAAACATTCCAAGGCACACTTGTCGTAGTCAATGCCTCATCCTAAATATGATCAAAATGAGCTCATATCTATTTTTGTCAAGCACAAGAAAGTCAGGTCCTTCATTTTTCCCCATATCCTAGGCTAGCAGAGTCATCTTCGCCACCCCACATCTCCTCTCCATCTTCTTCAAAGTCAGTCCTTCTTAATAAATCTGAGCTTGAGTCTTCCACCCATCTTCATCCTTTCTCCCTATCCAACTCATTCGCAAAGTGTCATGTCACAAATCTATTATGATGATTTTGGTTGTCATATCTCCTCCTTATCTTTATCCTATTCCAGTGATGATGAGAGTCTTGTTGATCATGATGCGTATTTTGAAAACCTTAGCAAGATTGCTCCAAATACCATCCAAACTCTAGTTGTTCCTCCATTCTACCCCATCATGTCTTTATCCTATTCTAGTGATGATGAGAGTCTTGTTGATCATGATGCATAGTTTGAAAACCTTAGCAAGCTCACCCCAACATGCTATTCTAGTGATGATGAGGGTCTTGTTGATCATGACGCGTTCATGGAAAGCCTTAACACACTTACTCCAAGCATCCTCCAAACTCCAGTCATTCCTCCACACTATCCCATCATGCCGCCATACATACCCACTAGAACTCCTTATCATGCCTTTGACAAGGGAGATCCTTCTTATCCTTCATCCACATCTCCTTCCTATACACTCATGCCTCCTACTTATCCCACAGTCATGCCTCAAACTCTGTCTTTCCACAATAACCCTACTAGCTACATCCCTAATCCCAATCCACCGTCTCATTATCCTCCAACCCATGCTCAAATCCCTAATCCTAGTCCTCCATTTCTTCCAAACCATCACCATGATCCACAGGCTATTTCTAATCTACCATCCACTCTATCCTACTCATCTACCCCATCTTATCCCAATCTACCATCTCCAATTCCTTCCTACATTAACACATATTCCATACCCCAATCCATCCATCCACTCCTATCAGTCAATTAATCAAATTCATAGGACATTGCCACACCTACCTATGTGAACTACCTCACCGTACCATCTTCCCACCATCCGATACGTAAGTCTCCAAGGAGTTTCACAAGGAAGCCATCAGAAAATCCATCTCTTACAGTTAATGTGTCACGTTATATCACTCCCGCATGGGAAAACACTAGTGATGAAGCCCTTCCATCTCCCACACCCAACAATCCTCTTCCATCTCCCGTACCTGTTATTTCCCTTCTGAATCCCATACTTATTGATCCTCTCCCACCCCTCACACCCAACAATCCTCTTCCATCTCCCATACCTATTATCTCCCTTCCAGATCTTATACTTTTTGATCCTCTTCCATCTCCTTCGGCTCTTATTTCCCTTCCCTATCTCATGCTTTTGGATCCTCTTCCATGTCCTAGCACCATTGAAGTCCCCTCATTCATTGAATTCATCCAATCTTCATCCCCATCTTCTCCTCCTGACACTATCCACATCCCATTCAATGAACCTCACGCATCCACCCTTATTCCCTTTCTAACAAAATCACCCATCCCTCCATCCAACCCATTGGAAGAATCTCCCATCCCTTCATCAAACCCATTTGAATAATGTCCCATTCATTCATCCAACTCATTTGCAGAATCCATCCATCCATCCAACTCATTTGAAGAATCCATCCATATATCCCCCATCACACCATCACATCAATCCAATCATGTCAAGACCTTGTCCAAAAGCATGTTGAAGTATCCATTGACTTGAATAAAGATTGTATCATTCCATCCACTCCATATCAAGATCCTAACATTCCACTCAATCCATTACATGATCCATCCACTCCACTTCCTAATTCATCTACTCCTTCACATCAAGATCCTACCATTCCATCTCCTCCAACTCTAAATACATTACCCCATCTAAGTCAAGATCCAAGCATCCCATCCCCTCCCCTTCATCCTTCTTTATCATCTCCAATTCCAACTATCCAACCACTATTACTCCATCACCTTGGTTCACTCACATTCATCCGTGGTGGTCCACTTAAAATAGAATAAATCAGTTACATCTCCACTATTTGCCATCCACCAGATAAAGGACTAACAAAAATCACTAAAAAGTATCCTAACTTGACTCAAATGCTAACAAATGTAATTATCAAGGTAAAGGCATTGGAATAAATGAGCAAGGTACTCTGGAGGCCATTAAGGTTAAAAGACATCCACGATTTTGTGGTATTGGTTACGCGCTTAGAGGCCCTTCTTCCAAACATGTTGGTACAACTAATGCAAAGTTAAAGAGTGCTTTCAAACCCTCCATCACATCTTCCTATCATCCCTCTAAATCATATACCACCATCCCCCCTCCTCCATCTTTGCAACCCAAGACAACCTACCATATTCTTCCTTCATCCTCTCAATCCATTTTGGGCCCCTATGTCCCAAAATCTCATCCCACATCTTATCCCACTCTTTCATTCATCCATCAATCCCATGTAAAAAAATCCCACCACTTACATTCCTAATCAGGATCAACAAAGGCACATGCCCATACTCTCTATCCACCATCCTACTGATGACATGTAACTGATTGAATGTTTGATAATGTTAAGCTGAAGATAATGCAAGACATTAAATCAATTAATGGTTTGTATTGTCATTGATGTCAACTTGATATCATTTGTACGGTCATGTTCACAATGCCAAAGACTTAAGAGAATCAATGGAACAAAGGTTATGCTTTCAGCAATACATAAAAGTCATGTATTCACTAAGTGACAAACAACACCGACAGAGTGCACACTGACGGTCAGAGCAAAGAAAGACAATCACAGGGATACCCGACGAGTTAAAGTATAGTGTTTCCCAATGAAGCAAAGCCACAGTGATGCCCGATGAGCAAAGTCAGAAGGTTGCCGGACGAGTAAATTTCCAATGATGCCCGATGGATGGAGATCACCAAGCTAACTGGAGTCACACCGACGGAACTATTAGTTGTCACCGACAACTAACTACAGAGATGACCGACGGAACAAAGAGTTTAGAAAATGACAAAATATCTAGCTGGCAAGAGCTAAAGATAGACTTAACTGGTTGTTTTCTTTGTTTTATTCGACCAGAGATAAGTGATTTATTTAAAGACGATTTGTATAGCTGGCAAGAATATTTCTATGAGACAAATCAAGATTTATTCTTTAAATCTAATTGGATGGATTGTTTTTCACGCCAAGAATCAAGAATCAAGAAACAGTGAAAATCATGTCTATATAAGAGACACGCTTAATTCATTTCCATATGTAATGAAAAGGGATTAAGGGGAGTGAATAAAAAAAGGATGCTGAAGAGAAAATGATGAACAATAACTTCATACAATCTTGATCAATCAAGCTGAAGGAGAACTAAGGAATTTTGCAGACACCGACGAACAGTGAAGCACAACATCACAGAGCAGAAAGTGTGGAGCACAAAGAATTGAATTGATACATTGATCAGAGAGGTAATGTACTTAAATAGATCTGAAAATCTGCAATTCAAAGTTGCATTAGAAATATGTCATAGTGTTTATTTTTAACCATTGAAGCATCAAGTCTCTTAACTGAGCAGGACTTAACAATATAAAATATATTGAGGTACATCTCAAGGAGTGCCAAAAAGGTTGATTCATGAAAGTAGCATTGGATTTTCTTGATACCTATTGACAGTCTAAGGAGGCTGATTCAAGGATGGTAGTAATAGATGCCCGATACTAAGTGACAAACTCTATGTATAAAATCCTCTAACAAGGTTGCACTTAACAGTGTGTTTGTAACCTTTAACAGGATTGGCTCCTAACAGGGCTCACTTTAGAAGAGTGAAAATTTGGGGTATCAGTCCCAGTGGTTTTTCCCTTAACAGGGTTTCCATGTTAAAAATTCATGTATTATGTCTGTATGGTTTATTTCTTTATTGTTTTGTATCTGACATAGTTAACAATGGGTTGATTGGTATACTCTGCTTATTTACTGAGTTTTGGTAAATAGTTATACTGCTTATCACTAGTCAAGGAGATTAAAGACAGACAAGGAAAACTGACAGATAGTTAAATCATTATTAGTATTTCATAGCATGCATCTTGTAGGGACATAATAATCTGAGGTTTATTGATTAGTGGTTAAAGTTTGAAGGATAAATTTTTGAGGCCACTGATTCACCTTCCCTCTCAGTTATTACTAACAATTGGTATCAGAGCTTGTGTGCTTAGAAAGGAAGGTTTCAAGACCTAATTCAAGATCACAAGATGAACAGAAGAGATGTGCCCAAGTTGAACAAAGACAACTTTGCTTCATGGAAAAGCAGGATAAGACTCCACTTATCAGGTATTGGTAATGATGTTACTCAATTCCTAGATACTGAATATGTCTTGCCCACAAGATCATTAACAGTAGATCAATTGAGAGAGAAGCATGAACACAACTACATGGTCATAGAGCTTTCTTCTTCACTCTCTGATGCTGAATTTGAAGATGTCAAGAATTACAAAATTGCAAAGAAGATGTGAGACAAATTGAAGCTTGTACATAGAGGTGATACAAATGTTCTGAGAGCCAAGGCATAAATTCTTAGAGGAAAATTTGATGATCTCTGAATGAAAGAAGGAGAAAATATCACATAGTACAACACAAGAATAAAAGAACTAGTCAATGCTATATGAGGTGTTGGAGGTACACTTGAAGAGGAGACAGTGGTAAGTAAAATCTTAAGAACCTTACTTCCTGTATATGCTATTAGAG